>JARKIC010002825.1:0-46455 GCA_029378375.1 Mycena olivaceomarginata | reverse complement strand
TCGACGGCAAGTCGCCCTCCATCTGGGACCACTTCCTGCACAACAAAACCACCAACGACGTCACGGACGGCGCGACCGGCGATGTCGCGGACAACTTCTACTCTTCGTACGCGCAAGACATCCCGCTGTTCCGCAGGCGCTTGGGGTAGGTACCTACGATTTCACGATCGCGTGGACGCGCATCATGCCCGCTGGGCGAGGGCCGTTGAATGCCAAGGGGCTGGAGTTCTATCAGAATGTTATCAGGGCCAGCAACGCGTCGGGGATGTCTAATATCTGTGTACGTCGTTTCCGTCCTTCGCTACTTGACCTTCGAAATTCGAGCGTTTGGTACTAGACACTGTATCATTGGGACTTGCCGCAGTCGTTGCAGGTTTGTCTTATCTTTGAAAAGTTGCGGCTGAATGTAATTATCGTTCGTCCAGGACGAGTATGGCGGGTAAGTGCAAGTGCTCCGGTGTTAATCTCGCGTGCCAACGGATGGCTTTGGTAGTTGGCTCAACCCGAAGATCGTGGATGATTTCCGTGCTTATGCTCGTGCGGTTTTTCAAGCGCTAGGAGACGAATGCTCACACTGGGTGGGTATCTACGCGTTTAATTTGCAACAGGGAAACTCACCGTTTTTTCGTTCCCAGGTTACCATGAATGAGGTTTGTACGGCTTGCAGAACCACGTCCTCCTCTATGCTGAGTATTTCTGTGTGCAAACTCAGCCGCGAACTTTGTAGGTTCACTCGTCCCGTCTACGGACAATCAATGGCTGATAAGGGTACCAGTTGTACAGAAGGCTTCGGTCCAGATCCCGGCTCTGCTCCCGGCGTCATTGGCACCTACAAAGACCAGTTCGCCTGCATGCATCACGCGCTCCTGGCGCACGCTGCTGCCGTGGACGAATTCCGCCGCGGCGGCTACAAGGGCAAAATTGGGATCAAGGTCGATGGCGGGGTGTCTCTCCCGCTGAATCCCGCTAGCCCCGCAGACCAGGCGGCCGCGGCGCGTGCGATGGACTTTGTAGGTCTTCCCCCCAGCGCGCGTGTTCCATAAATCGCTCAAGACGAAGACATATTTTCATAGGAAGTCGGGTGGGATGTAGCACCGCTTTACACGGGCGACTATCCCCCGTCCGTCGTTGCTAGTGGAGCGCCGCCCATGAGGTTCACGGCGGCCGAGAGCAAGCTCCTAAAAGGATCTGTTGATTTCATAGGCACGTCTTCGTAATGCTGCTTGTGAGCAGTACGCACCGGTACTGATCGATGCGATGCGATATTCAGGCCTCGATTTCTACACCTCGCAATGGGTCACGCCCACGGAGCATTGCACGCCCTCCAGCGGCTCGTACCCCGAATGCACGGACACGTTCCAACAGGACCCGCACACGGGATCGACATCGGACGCCCCACAGCGAGCGACTGGAACTTCGACGCCCCGCATTCGACAATCTACGGGGGGATCAAGTACCTCGCACAACATTACAACGCAACGAACATCTTGATCTCAGAGACAGGCATGGGCGTGTTGAACGAGACGAACCTGCCGCTGGCGCAGGTGCTGGAGGACGTAGACCGCATTGCATGGGCGAGTCCATTACACTCTTACTGACTCGAACGCGTACGAACGTTGGTGCAGTATCGCGGCGTTCTGGTGGCTATGAAGCAGGCACTCGACGAGGGACTGCCCCTGACGGGATTTATTCCCTGGAGCTGTATCGATGTCAGTCACTCCTACCCTTGGCGCGGAGAGTTTGTTTCTCACTCGGCGAACAGAATTTCGAGTGGACTGATGGCTATAACGTCCGTTTCGGCCTGATCAACGTCGCGTATGATGTGCGTTAACTTATTTTATGGTCCTGTTCCGACTATTCAATTAATCAACATACCTTCAGGCCGCCGGGAAAGGCTCGCAGCAGAGGAATCCTAAGCTCTCTGGCACGTCCTTTCCCTTTCCCGTTTCTTTTTTTCTTTTGCTAATATCACTTCTACGCTATCACAGGGGCCCACCTAAGAGGGGCTGACTCAGGTACGAAGGCACCTTTCGTTACGCAAACCATCGTTGACCTTGAGCAGGGTAATCCGATTAACCCGTACAACTTCGAAGTGTAGGAGAGCTTTTATAGCTGCGGATGTGAGGTTTTTCAAATGTAATAGGCGGACTTTTTGCGATTATGGGAAAATACGTGAAGGAACACAGTTGTCGGTATAACGTGGGACCAGGCTCGAGAACTTCCGGCAATTATATTGAGTTTCGGGAAACACATGCCATCACGATTTGATCGGGTGTGGCTGTGAAGGCGGCGTTTCCTGATTGAGTCATTCCTGGACTTGCTTGGTTGCCAGCACTCGAACCGGAGCAGATGACACCAGTACCTCAAGGTCGCAAAGTTCAAAACCTGTATTGTCGCGACAAGGGAAGCGATACAAACAAACGGGCTACAGAATACATTATATTTTACGCAAAGATAAAGTCTCCTATTCTCGCAAAAATACCGGAAGGGGGATGGCGTTCTGCGACATATGCATCCTCGTATAGATCCACCTGCTCACGTTCTTTTTCGAAGAACGTCATGTCCTCTGCACGTTGCCACTGGAATAGACACTGGTATCAGATCAAGTCGCAGTATGAGGGCGGGGAACGCACGGTTGTTCGTCGGAAGACTTTCCAGAAAATGAAGAGAAGCGGCGCAGCTCCTGTAGGACGATTAATTATACTGAAGTGGAGCCGTGGATAGCAGAGCGTACCGAGGCTGGCGTAAGAAAAAAGGAACGTCGGCACATCCCAGTTTCCTGGAAGGAAGACTGTCCAGCCTCCTACGAACGCCATGATAAATGTGCCGATAAACGCATAGTACCTGCATAAGCATAATCCGTGAGCTTTGTCGCAGACCACTCAGAATTGAAACAATCACTCACCCGCAAAATGGCTGCCAGAAACTCCGATGGGTAGATGCTCCCTCGGTATCCCTTGCGCTTGCAATGCCTGTCCTAACGTCAATTGGCAGTACACCCCATAGTTGCGATGCACCGACGTAGTAGAATTTCAGGTACGTGAACGAGATAATGGCATAGTTCAATAGCTGGGATGCTGTCACGAGGTTTACGAACCACTGCAGCACAACGGCTGCATTATTGGAAACCTGTAAAAAGGCTGGCAAACAAGGTAAGTTGATCCAGGCAACCAAGCTCTGAAACCTTCACTGACCAGAAGAGCGATGGCAATGGTAAGGCCAACACTATATATGGGCACACCATTGCTCGTGCACCGAGCGAATATTTGGGGCATTTTGCCTTGGAGCGCGAGCCCAAAACAGGTCCTGCTGGCGCCTGAGGATCAGTTAGCCTTGGGATTGACTCGGTATGTTCGCTGCGCCTACAGTACACACGTAGCTATTGCCCGCCGAAAAGATCGCCGTGAGGACGAGTGCGTTGACGATATGCGGAAGGACGGGAATCTGCATTCGGGCCATGGCGATCACGTAGGGCGACGAGCCTGCGCCCGGCCTGGCTTCGGACAGCGCTTTCAAGAGATCGGGGTCCGAGTAAGGAACTACGATACCGACGCAGAGAGAGCCAAGTACGAAGAACGTCGTTAGGCGATAGAAAACGCTGTTGAATGCGCGAGGAAGGGTACGTCGTGGCATTTCCGCTTCGCCGGAAGTCATCGCAACGTAGTCGGGTCCCGCAATTGTGAATGAAGCTTGGATAAGACATGTTGAAGCCTAGAAAACGACCCAAGGATCCTGTCTTGATGTGCTCCGCGAATGGAGCACCGGGAACTTTGGAGGCTGCAATGTACAAGTTAGATAGTGAAATAAACCAGGGAGAAAACCCACAGTCCCAGCTGCGAAACCCATATGTATCACGCAGCGGGTTGCCTCCGATCATAGTGACCAATGTGAACGACATAAGACCGACAGCCAGCACAACTTTGCCAATAGCCAGCCAAAATCGGATTCTGGATACCGGATGAATGAGTTCTCTGGTATTCAGGATTATGATAAATTTTACCTCCGTACCAACCCACAGCGAACAATTCAGTAGTCTAACAATAAAACACATCAGATCTCGTCGCGAAATTTAGAGCGATAAAACATACGCATAGCACACCAAAACAATCTGCGAGCAGTCAGTAGGTATCAATGATATACGCGAGATAGATGGAACGAACGGTGATAACTGCGGCAACGGGAATCTTATCTGTCCAAATTGTAGTACCAGATTAAACGCAACGACCTCGAATGGGATGAGCATCGCTTCGAAGACGAAAAAGTTGATGCCGGCGCAGAAACCAAGAGCCGGGTCCACAAATCGGTCGGCGAAGCGGACCTGCAACGAACGTTCATCCACTAGGATAAAAAAAACGAGGAACAGGGCGCACGAAAGGCGAGGCGATAGGTATCCATGTCACCATTTCTGCTATCGGGGAGCTTTCAGCGCAGTACTAGTGGTATAGACAAAATGGCGGCGTACACAAGCAGTTGTTTATAGCCAGTATGAATGTACTCCAAATGGTGAACGCAAGAAACAAGCTGCCTGCACGACGACCAGTGAGCCGCTTATACGCGAGAATCCAGAGCGAAACGCGTACCAGGGCCGCCTTTGGTCAGCGCAGACCCGATCTGCACAAACAGTGCCGTCCCGATAGTGCCGCCTTAGCAAGGAATTAGAACTTTGGGTGTCTGGAATAAAGCAGGGGACCAAGAACCAATGCCAATTAGTTGTATATGCCGCCCCTCCACCCTCAAAGTCAGCGTTAGTTCTAAAGATATGGTAGTTTGCTTACCTTGAGTTTTCGGTGCGTCTGATCGACACGCGCAGAGGTAGGGTCCGACGAGACGCGAGAGACCACATCGACGTCGGGATAATGCTTGTCGTTTTTCTCCTCCTCCATTTTCTCGAGGCACGGTGAGATGGTCGCTCAGAGAAGGCTGGTGCACTCATTCTAGCAGCTGATTGTTGTGCACCCAAAAACACGATGGATTGATCGGGGTCATCAAGCTCGCTTATATGTGTGCTCCGACTTTCAAGGGTGAGAATATTCTGCAGACTTTCTGCAGCTCACACTGAAGCGTAATTACGGCCAGTCGGCGTCGGTACGGGACCAGAGTCGACGTACAGGATGCATGATTGTTGTGAGGGAGGTCGATGATTGCAAAAGATTCAGATATCGGGAACTGTATTGGCACAGCACCACAATAGAGACGTGAATGCGATAAAGATACGCGTCGTATTCGCGTGTTTTACGCGTCTGCAAAAGCACGTACCTGTAGCTGGCTCAGCGCAAGCGGTGTGAACGCTTCAAAAAAAATAGATACGTGCAACTCTCAACTATATCGCTCCACCCTATTGAGCTTGCGCGCCGTCTTGGCATTATTCTGTGTGTTCTGCCCCTGACAGGGAGCGCCATGGCATGCCTCCGCCCAACATAACTCCCGATCATCTTCTGGTGCGCAATATTCTCCCGGATCTCCTGCTTCAGTTCGCCCTCAATCTTGAGCTCTTTCAGGGCGTCCGGTAGGACACGCTTGTCGCGCAGCCGCCGCAGGATGAACTCGGGCTGCTTGTTCTCCGTCTCGCGGCGCACGCGCTCCGCCCGGAACTCGACCGCGAGCTCCTGGTGCGTTTTGGTGGACGGAACAAAGTTGGGAGTGGCGGTGGGAAAGCGGGGCGGAGACAGAGAGTCTTTTGGTGAAGAGAGGAAGGACGCCAGCGCTGTGACCTGGAGGGGGGTGAGGTCGCGGACTCTGCAGGTCCTGTGCATTTGGAAGCGCGCGCAGATGCGCTCGGCTGTTACATGGCCGATCCCATAGAATTGGGTCAGGGCAAACTGGACAAATATATCAGACTTGACGAATGAAGGTAAGGAAAGGATAATACTTTGACCAGGTTGCGGTCGGGCAAATTCACGCCCAGCACATACACCATCCAAGCAAAGAAATTGAAGCCGTGACAAGTGTGACAACCGCACTTGAACTCGACCATGTCCTCCAATAATGCCGAAGGCCGCCGGGAGGATGCACTCATAAAGCAGCGCATGCAGATGCACGAGGTACTAGTCGGCCTTGAAATTTGAACATCGCTAACTCGAGCGAATAAACCAGGAGTACCAGCGAAAGAAGGATGCCCTCATCAGCGAGACCGAGAAAGCCCGTCCCTCGACCAACCGGTTCGTGGGGCAAGCCGACTCCATGGAGGATGTGAGTGAACGCAGGTAATGGAACAGGCAAACGCTGAAACCAGCGCCAGTCCCTCAAGAATAGCACCGTCGGTCTCGTCCATCTGGAAGACTTCCAGCGGAAACGCGCGGAGCTTGAAGAGGCCAAGCGCGCGAAGCCGCGAAAACCAATGCCCTCAAGTATGTTTTTGACCACTCTGTGCCGTAGTATACGCGTTTCCCGAGATTCAGGTGGCTTATAGATTGTGGAGAATCTATTTAGGGACGATACAAGGAAGATGAAGAAACGGAAAAAGCGGCCAAGGCGACATTGTCTTTTGCTATGGACGACGACGAGGAAGCCGCTGGCGACGCGGATACTCCGAGGGACTCACCCAAACCTTCCACCTCCAAGGACGAGGGTGAACCCGAAGAGGATGGGCCCCCCCGAAACGGGGCAAATTCCGCAAGAATCCTAACGTGGACACGTCGTTCTTGCCCGACCGAGAGCGCGAAGAAGAAGAGAGGAAGGAACGCGAACGGCTGAGGCTTGAGTGGCTGAAGAAACAAGAGGATATCAAGAACGAGGAAATCGAAATCACCTATTCGTACTGGGACGGGAGTGGCCATCGTAAAAGCGTCACCGTGAGCCGCCCGTTTCTTTTACGTATGATTTGGTTTTCATAGACAGACCTGTCTACGACCACACTTAGTGCAAGAAGGGTGATCAGATCGGTACGTTCTTGGAAAAATGTCGACAGCAGCTCCCAGAGCTGCGGGGTGTTAGTACCGACAACTTAATGTATATTAAGGTGCGTTATCCATTCTGCCCGGTGAGCCTATCATAATTTTCTTGTAGGAGGACTTGATTATCCCTCATGTAAGTGCACGACGCGCATGGGATCCCTCTGTCTGACCGATTCGTTCAGCACCATACATTCTACGACTTTATCATCAACAAAGCGCGCGGCAAGTCGGGACCTCTTTTAATTTCGATGTTCACGACGATGTACGCCTGCTCGCCGATGCCACGAAGGAAAAGGATGAATCTCACGCCGGTAAAGTCGTGGAGCGGAGTTACTACACGAGGAATAAACACATATTCCCCGCCTCAAGATGGGAGGTGAGTGAAGCATTGTGTTGGTCGTTTGACTTCTTCTCATGTGCTCCAGGTATTTGACCCAGAGAAGAACTACGGAAAGTATACCATCGCGTGAACTGTTAATAATTATGGTTGGACTGTCTATGGCACAACATTACATACAGTCGGATGCACTATTATACAACACGTCTCAGTCGTCGCCTACCGGAACCTCTTCTTCTAGATACTTTATCAATCTGACGCGTATCTCTGTACTCTCGTCCCTCGAAGTACATCCGAGATGAAATTCACTTCCACCTGCATCTGGACCTGAAAAGCCGTGAGGGTTGCGAGGATAATGTAGACGCTGACTGACCATCTCCAAAGCACCGCGTATAACCCCCAGAGAACGTTGCTGAACCAGAGACCGCCCTCGAGCACTTCATCTGGGAGCTCTACAAATTCTGCTAGCGGATTTTCGTCGAGGGTCAAAGTAAAGGACGATCCGACGCTGGCCTGCGCGCCTGGTCCGGTGCTCCCAGGGCGCGGTGAGGATGGAGGGGGCGCGGCGCCGTGTGTTACTGTCGGTGTAATATTCAGGAATGATTTGAATCCAACCTACGCACGGTCAGGATTCGAAGCTGAGAGCGCCATGTACGATGCGCCGACCTTAGATACGACCTCTCCGACCTCCCTGAAATCGGCGCACCGCCCGATGTTACTCTTTGCGAGGAAGTCCTCAATAAGCCGCGTCCCGATGTTGTAGCCCATCTTCTCGAGCTGCTTGTTGACCTCGGAGTAGTCCTCGTAGTCCTGGATGAGCTGCACCACGAGTGCACCGTACGTCAAGGCGAATAGTTCTGCATTCTGAGAAAATCAGAGAGAACAGAGGGATTGCAGGGTAGCGCGCACCACTTTCTCGGAACGACCTTTCCAGAGGTCCTCTCCGATACTCTTGTATTGCTTCGACATCGTTTCTCTGGTGATACTTATCGTCGCAGACCTTCCTGCTTGTCCAACAAGTATCGGTTTGGAAGTGCTGTTTCGTTAATGGCCGAGTGAGAGGCGCAGAGTTCCCAATTAGAAAGATGGAATCCAATTTTTCAACAGCTACCACCATGTCAAGGCCAGAGCTCATTGCTCCCCCGGAAATCGTAGGACCCTCCATATTTCTCACCCAGTTCTTGAGAGTCAAAACCCCCCGCAGTACTATGGCGACATCGAGGCTACAAAGTACACCAAAAGTAGGCTGCTACTCTATGCGTCCAGGGAATCATGAACCCGTTGCGTCCAGCACCCGTAATCAGCAAATTCAGGCTGACATGACATATCGTGCTCTGGAGCTGCTCAACCTGCCGCCAGACCAGCCCGCGTTTCTGCTCGACATCGGGTGTGGATCAGGTTTGTCTGGGGAAATTCTCGACGAGGAGGGCTACATCTGGGCAGGCGTAGATATCGCGCCCAGTATGCTCGGTACGCGCCCCCTGTTTTTTCTGAATATCCACCGCTTATGTCTCGTAGAAGTCGCACTGGAACGCGAAGTAGAGGGCGACCTATTCCTGCAGGACATCGGGCAGGGCTTCGGCTTCCGCCCAGGCAGCTTCGCGACGGCGCCATAAGCATCTCCGTCCTCCAATGGCTCCTCAACGCCGAAACCTCCCACCCGACCTCCTCCCCGCCGCACCGCCTCGCCCGCTTCTTCACCACCCTCCACTCCTCACTGCGCAATCCCTCCCGCGCGGTCTTCCAGTTCTACCCCTCGTCCGACGACCAGATACAGCTCATCACCTCCATTGCGCAGAAGGCCGGTTTCGGCGGTGGGATCGTGGTGGACTACCCGAATCGAAGAAGGCGAAGAAGGTGTTTTTGTGTCTGTATGTCGGGGGCGGGGGCGGGGCGCAGCTCCCGGAAGGTCTCGACGGGAGGAAGTCGAGGAAGGCGGGAACGCGCGGTTCGAGCGGCGGAGAGAGCGGGAGAAGAGAACGGGAAGCGGAAGAGCGTCAAGGCGAAGGATTGGATTTTGAAAAGAAAGAGGTTCGTTTGCTCAATTTATGCGCTCACCGCGCCAATGCTGACGCCTCGTGCCCTCAGCTATATCGAAAACGGGGCAAGGATGGCGTCCCGAACGATTCGAAATTTACGGGCCGCAAACGGAGACCAGTGTTTTAATCTATTATATGGATCTTTTTATTTTTGAAATTCTACGCGCGGAAGAGGTCGCGAGAGCGGGCGACGGCGTCTTTCGGCTGATTCCGGATGAAGTGGCCCTGCAGCGCAGCCATGCTCACCCTCTGCCCGCCCTTCATGTTCTCTCCGCCACAATGTCTTCCAAATTCTGCGCCAACGTCTCCAATTCCTCCGGACTGACGTCTGTCTCGTTGGCGCCACCGCCGTAAAATCGCTCGAATAGTATGCGAGCCTGGAGGGGTGAAGCGTCGTCGATCAGAGCGGAAAAGTCGACGCGCCCCGGCCGTATAAGGGCTGGATCTAGATGCTCGACGTGATTGGTCGTCATGAATATTATTCTCTCTTCGCCTGACGCGACGCCATCGATGGCATTGAGGAACCCGGAAAATGTGACCGAGGATTGGTATCTGAATGACCGCATTTATTCGAACGACAGAAAGAGAAGTGATAACACACCCTCTGCGGTTGTCTGGACACGTTTGTTGAATGCCGCGTCAACGTCTTCGATGAGGACGAAGCTGCGTTCAGGCGCATTGGATAGAGGTGGTTTAGCTTGTCGTCTGCAAGACCTCGCTCCGACAAATTTAGTAGACAGATGTCGTATGAGAGTGAACCAGCCAATGCTTGAATAAATGAGGTCTTGCCGGATCCCGGCGGCCATGAAAGAGGTATCCGCGACGATAAGGGATGCCTAGGTTTTAATAAGCCCAGTGCTGGCAAATATTAAATATTGTTTACCGCGATCAGCATACCATTGCCTACGAGCCAGGAAAGCCTTGATATCCGTCTCGATTTTTCGGACATACCAGGCTCTAGCACGACGCTCTGCACTGGTCTCTTCCGCCGCGGTTTGCCGAAAGGCCGCCACTCGGTTCCCCATGCGGTGTGAATGACAAGCTTGCCCTCCTGGCCCTGCATGCCCAAGTCGCGCGCTTCGGCAAGGAGTTCGGGGAATAATTTCCGGTCTCGCGAGAGCGTGGTGAGAGTGACAGTCTCCCACGGGACTGCCATCCCGGCCTGCTGCCCGCCCATCATCGAGCGCGTCTCCCGCTCGCGTTTTACCTGCGCGCGCCTAAATAAACCAAAACGCGACCAATAAAGGGAGAAATAAAAATTCAGACCTGCATCCACGCGCCCTTGTACTTGAACCAGTGCGTCCCCGGCCCGGCGACGAGCTGGAAGAACACGGACGAGCTGCCATTGGGCCGGCGCTCGATCATGGTCTCGACGCTGAGCTCGTGGCTGCGTACCCAGGGCGCGGCGCGCGCGGTGGAGGCCGAGGACGCGGCGTTGTTGGCGCGGTGCGCCATCCACGCGAGGAACCACTCGTACGCGCGGTCTCTGTTGTCTATTTCCAGCGACACGAGCATCCGTCTGCGAAGCATGGTTGTGCCCCAAATGGCGCCTGTGCGGGCAATGCCCATTGCGGCGCCTACACCCTTGGATTACCCGTATGAGCGGCCACGCGTTGAGTCGGCTAGAGCTAGGGAATTCACCAGAAGACCGAATCCAGCTTGGAATAATGGCTATTTATTGTTCATTAGATGGTGTAAAATAAAAACTCTGAGCGTACTTGTCCCCAAGAAAATTTAGAAAAGATGAACCTGTGCTTGGGGCGGCGGCGGCGAGCAAGCAGTGGCCGCGTCGAGAGACGCCTGCAGGCATGACCGCGTCGGAAAGAGACTAAAACTTATTATTACCACATTTGGCTCATCAAAGAAGTACGCGACGCGCTTCAACTTTTTACATCATACCACTTTCTCAGTGGCACCCACCATGAAGCAGTCTGTCGCGGAGGCATATCAGACTCTCGGGCTGGAAAACGTATATTTCCTTCATTTCTGCGGTCTAATAGCTTACACTGGGCCAGGGCTCGTCGCTTGAGACCGTCAAGAGCGCATACAAGCAGGTTTGTTCAGAAACCATTCTCTTCAGCGTCACTAGAACGCGAGATATCTACAGGTCGCCCTTCGTACGCATCCGGATAAAAACCCCGCGGCAGATCGCGAGCGGGCCACCGCACAGTTTCAAAAGTCTCTGAGGCGTACAACGTTCTTTTGAAACACCTTGATACATCGACGCCCCGCGGTCCGCCGCGCTTCCCTGGCTTCAATTTCGGCCACGAAGACTCGGACGATGATTACGATGAATACGACGAGTACAGATGACTATTCGGACGATGAGGAAGAAAACCTGCATTTTTACATGTAGGGTTTTGGGTAACTAAATGTTCCGTCTGCTGTGCTGACCCTCTTTGGGCAGGTTCCTCTTCGAAGAGCTGATGAGGGGGCGTGCTAATCGATATATGAACACGCGTAAGTCGCGCGACAACTGCACTGCGCTGCATGCTTATATGTGAGGAAAGGTTTCCGGCGCGAGCCCGTCGAAGCTGAGACTCCGGAACAATAATCAAAGCGCGTCTGCGTCGTTCCAGGGAAGAGCAGATCGCGGGCGAGGAGCGTCGGAAACAGGAGCTGCCGCGCGACGAGCTGATCTCGAATGGCAAGCGCGAGAGAGGTGACATAGCTCTGGTTTTCATTTCTACAACAACTCACCGCGCACGTATAGCGTCGTGGCCGCTGAGGAGCGTCAGAAGGCTAAGGTGGAGGCAAAGAAGGCACAAGCAGAGGCGCAACGGTCCAAGGCAGAGAACGCGGCCCGAACTCTGCAACAGCAAGCGCAGACCAAGCGCAGTGCGGTCTTTGCCGCAGCGCGCGCGCGGTAAACAGGATAAAGTAAAGACGGGCGTGTGGGAGAACGACGTGGATGCCGCCGGAGGTGAGGTCAAGGCGGGGTGCGACGCGTTTGTGAAAACCCCCGAAAGATCCACAAGAAACTCTGTTGCACATTGCGGCCCGCAACGGCGACAAGGAGCTTGTGGAATGGCTTGATGCGCACAGTTGGTGGTGTTTCCTTCGTGTTTGGAATTGCTGCCTAACGCTTTCTGCTACAGGCGCCGATCCTGAAGAGCGTAATTCGCGCGGGCTCACAGCATTCCACGTCGCGTTGCAGTCTGGTCACATCCCCGTGGTCGCGTATTTCCTGGACGAGCATCCTCCCAAGGATTCGGACGGCGTCTACGAGCCTCCAGAAGGCAAAACCTTGCTCTCCCTTGCGCTCGAGTCACATGAACCAGAGCTCGTCTGGAAGATTCTTGACAACGGCTTGGCTACCGAGCAAGATATCAACCTGTCTTGGACCTGGATAACGTCGACCAAGGGCCGATCCGCGATGAAGAGCAGCACCGGCGGGCGCAAGGGCAACTTGGCGCACAGCGACGAGAAGTTCGAGGACATTATGAAGCTGTTGATGCGTTTCGGCTGGCTTCACACCCCACCGCCGACACCGAGCTCGCGATCGATAATTCGGACGGGGAGGAGCAGTGGGATCAGAATTTAGAAGCTTCGCAGCAGCATTCGCATACACATACGCAGACGCATACTCAAACGCAAAAAGCAGCAAGGCCGCCGCCACCCAAGCTTATCCGTCCGTAGGGGACCCGATATTGCCTTCCCTCCCAGCAGAAGCCGCAGCCGCAAGCCCCATGCGGCCAGTGGACGACGAGGAGGAAAGGGCGGCCGTGGCCGTGGAAAGAATCCAAATCCTAATTCGCGCGACGACTCAGAGTACACCTCACCTCACCTCACATGCGCATGATTCTTGATCCCCCGCACGTCTTGCCCTTCTCACGCGACACGCGTTTCTCGCGAGGCCGCCTTGTCATACTTGGAGATCACATTTGGCGATGATTAATGGAGTTCTCTACATAAATGGCATTCCATTCACCTGTATTAATATATCGTACTCATGTTCCTACTGTACATTATCCCACTAGCATTGATATTTTTTGGCGATTTTGGGTGAATCCGAATCCGATCATTGTGAAAGTCTTGGCCAATCAATCGCCAAATCTTATCACCCCTCTTCCTCCCCGATTGAACTTATTCAACTCCGTCAAAAGGGCCGCTTAGCAGAGATGCAGCGCAAGTTGCTAGAGGTTACAACACAAACTGCTATGTGACTTAAGATTAACCGTTTCTAGCAAATGATGGCCCCGAGGGCCATGGGCGGTCGCCAACGCCAAACCTCGTCTTGAATGACGAGAAGGTCTGCCGCAACTTTCTCTGCGGGGACATGCCCCCATGCGCTCTTTACCAACACGGTATGTACACCTCAGGTGAGATTGGCTCACTTTCATAAGCTTATGGCGCGCATAAAATGGATTTGGGCGCCTGCCAAAGTCCCATACGAGAGGCTAAGACGGACTACAATTCGGCCCAGGAGGCGAACCCGACCGACCCGATATTCGCGCGGTTCCAGCTCGAGTACGAGTCCAACATCTTTTCGTTTGTGGACGAGTGTGACCGCCGGATCCGGGCTGCGCACCGGAGGCTCGAGAAGACCCAGAGGAGAACGCAAAGACGACGAATCTGGTATATGTTTTCCAGCGCACTTCCATTCCATTTACACTGCTGACGACACCGGGATCTTGCGTTTTAGATGAGAGAGATTGCTGAAATCGAGTTGGCTATTCAGGGTGGAACGGAGAAGATCGAAACCATGGGTGAGGATGATTGACACTGATGAGAATGCATTCTTGCTGACCCTTGGATTCCCCCATACAGGTGAGCAGGGCAAGGTAGAAGAATCGATGAGGGAAATGGCCGCGATTGAGGCCCTGAAGAACGAAAAGGGTGAAAAAGAGGCGAGTCTTTTTTTGCCTCTTCTGCATTATTCTGAGCGAAAACCCCATATTTTAGCGTGAGCTACAGCAATTAACAGATACTTCCGGCGCGTCCGGTCACCAAAAATTACGCGTCTGCGACGTTTGTGGCGCATACCTTTCGGTCCTCGACTCTGATCGTCGATTGGCTGATCACTTTGGCGGAAAGGCAAGTTGCCATTTTGCTATATCTGGGTTGATCAGGCTCATCTTGTCTGCAGATGCATCTGGGGTACCACGAGCTACGCAACATGCTTGGCAAGTTCAGGGAAGAGCGGGAAAAGGCGAAGAACGCGCCGCGAGTTCCGCACCCGCTGCATCGTCGGTGTCGTCGTCGGGGGCTCCGCGCGACTCGCGCGGGGGTGATTACCGGCCCTCGCGGGGCGGCGATGACCATCGTGATCGGAGTGAACGGGATCGTGGCTATGATCGACACTCGTCCTCACGCTATGAGTCGGTGTTCACCTTGTTGTCACCTCGATGCAACTGACATGTGTTGTTTTTTCCCGCAGTGACCGCCGCCGAGACAGGGAACGTTCGCGAAGTCCCGGTCGGAGCTCGCGGCGGTACTGATTTATGTAGCCGGTGGTATGGAATGTACATTTTGTTGTTCGGTTGCAAACACGGTTTTTGCATAAGACACACGTCATGCTGAGATGCTGGTTGCGATGAAGTGGGAACAGCCTCAAGAATCAAAAACCAATTGGCTTTCCGGTCTGTAACCGCAGTAACGAACAAGAAATAGAGCATCTAGTGATTGTGGTGGGCTCGAGGCTGGAAGGGAGTCGAGCAGAGAACGGGCATAATGAGTGGATGGTTCCATCGGATTTCCGATTAGTGTGTCGCCACGCGCCCTGAGGCCTGAGCTACGCCAGCCAGTATGATTGATACACGTGAGAGCGGCCATTGATCTCATCCTGAAATTGGACCTCAATCACCAACTCTGCCTCTCTCTCTTCTTCCCTCCGTCTCGTCCGTTGTTTCTCACCTTTTCTCTTGTTATCGTTCTCCTTTGTTTCCCGCTCTTTCCGCGTCCTCCCCTTCCCACTTTCTGGAAAAAGTACTCTCCCCCGTCGCCGCTCTCTCTGTTCATTTCCCCTCCTCCAAACGCCCCGGGACAATATCCCAAGGCTCTCGTGTCTGACCCCGATCTTAATTGATCTTGCCCTTGGGCTTGACGCCTCAGAGAACGGCGTACACACCTCTGGCTGGCGGTACATCTGTGTGCTCGAGTAATGGAGTCTGCAATTTATGACCCAATAAATTTGATGGATACGACTCCGGTCTCCCCAGACGCGTCCCAGTTCCCTGTCCCCTGCCCCCCGTCGCAAATCCCCCCAATGCCTGGCCTCGATGCATTCACCCGCTTCCGAATGCAACCATGCAGGGCCCCATGCTCGCCCCTGTGCCCTACATGCCAGCCCCCATTGCAGCGTTTAGCGACTACCAACCCCAGTACCCCATGATGGACCAGACCTCAGATATTGACCTTGTGTCCCGCGCCCCGCGCAAACACTACCGCCTTCGGCGGCCATCCATGGGGTTGGAGCGTCCTACAACTTGAACAATACGTCGTCCCTCGTATCTGCGTTAGATACTGGCGCCGTTGTCCCGAGTGCAAGCCGTAGTCGCGCCAACACGCTCACGTCATCCCAAACCCTGCCCCCGGGCTCATGGCGCCGCCCCCGACGGCTCTGGCTTTTGCTCCAGTCGTCCCCAGCGATGTCCCCATTGCTCAGGTGAAGCAAGAAGATGCCATTCCCAAAGAACGCGTTGTAGGCAACATGCTAAGAAAGTCAGTCGCTCCTGGTTGTCTGGCTACTCCAAACCAAATTCTGACCTACGCAATAGCATTGCGCATGTCATGAAGACCGCTGGGGATGCTTGCCACTCGCACCAAGCTATACGACCAATAACCCCCGGGGACGAACAAAAAACCAAATATGTAATTGCTCAGATTAATGAGCTCATTCATGGGATGGGCCTCCCCAACCAACCATATCGATGTTTCTTCCCGCAAACGGCACGCGGGGACCTCAAGGACGGCGAGCAGCCCGTCAAGAAGATCCCCAAACCCGAGCCACAGGACGTAGTATTGGATCTAGGCACAGGACCATGTACATTCGTGCGGACGCACACCGTCTCGCGGTCCCAGCCGTCTTCCCGCCCCCACTCCGCCGCTGACCGTCAAGCCCGTTCCCTCGAACTTTCGGCCGTCAGGGTTTCCTGGGTTTATTAACAACCCCCCTGCTGTTCGCTTCGGCCATCGGCCTCCATATCGTCACCACCACTCCCGGTCCATGGGCTCCATTCCGCGAGATATCCACGGGACCCCCCGATCTAGTTCGAGTTCCAGTCCCTCCAGCGCGCCCTGCAGGACGGATGGGTCGGACCGGATATTTCCTCCCCGAGCATGGATGGAGCTCGAGCAGCGTAGCGCCCAAGTCCGCCGCGCCGACGCTGGCCTTTCACTTATCCGGGCACCATCGATTCCATCCGCCCATCACCGCTATGCCGGGTGTTAGTGCCACCGACGTGGTAGACGAAGAAGACGAAGATAACGACGCCGAGGATGATAACGATAGCGCCAGCCCCTCGGGCAGCATCCACAGCACGTACGATTTTCTCTTTTCTTTTCCGTATCGCTGCGTCGCTCATACTGGCATTGCAGTATCCACGGGCTCATCTCAGGATCCGATATTCCGCAAGAATATCGTGCCGAGGTCGACCGCGTGTTCATAAAGTATCTAACCGAATTTGTTCTAATCGTAATTCCTTTTCTGGCTGTTATTGCTTTTGACTCATTCCCTCCTTTTCGTTTCTTCTACAGTGGATGCAGCGGACAACAAAGGGGATCCCATACACCAACAACTAATGCCCAAGAAGATGCAAAAACTCGACGAGTCGACCGATTTCCGCCCCTTCAAGTTCCGGATACAGGCCTTTACTGCTGCCTTTTTGGAAGAGGCACGCGCTCTTGCTGATCTTTTCATTTGAGCTAATCGACTGGCAGCTGGCAGCGGAAGGTTATCCGGAGGAAAAGATCCCCATGAAAAAGTCCGTACCCTCGCCCAGTTCCCCCGCGTGGGACGAGATGCTTATCTGCCGTTGCGATCCAGGTTCGAAACTATCTTTGGCGCCAGCCCCTAATCCTCCGTTTCAACGAAGACGGGAAAAAAGCCAAGTCCAAGGGGAATCATATCTGGAACGTCGAGGCGAAAAACTAGGTGACGGCGTGTGGGACTTCCGCCCGTTCTACCGCAAAATTGCAGGCAGCCGCCGGGCGTCGCCTATTCAGGCCTGTTGTGGAAGTGGCAGCCGCGCATCTGGGACCACAAGCGTGCTGGCAAAACGTGCACGTGCAGTACAGCTCGCCGGGCTTGCCTGCGTGGCTGCAGTGGAAGGACGATGTTCTGTCGGGTACGCCCGCCTAACGCGGAGAGCTGTGACATCACGACGCACGCGAAGGTGATTTATACAAAATCTTATCTCCTCCGCGACGGCAGAAATTAATGTATCGCAGTTTACCCGGACGGGCAAGACGGGATGTTGACGCGTACGTTTTTCTTGAACATTGCGCCCGCTGTTTCGCCAGAGAATCCGTTCGCCGTGACCTTTGGGCAGCAGCGCCCGAGCGTCGCCACCCCTCGCCGAAGCGTTAGCGATTCGACTCTCCCTGTTCGGTTTGTTTTGCCTTCTTCTTACCCTCCTTTGCCTCTGTTCATCGCGTGTAACGTAATAGGTCGGTTCCCCGCACCCCGACGCTCCTCGTCGACGAGGACGATGAAGCGCGCGTTAAAATGGTCCTAGAGTCCGTCGCGCACCGTCTGACGCAGAGACGCAGCTCCCCGGGGAGCTTGGCCGACAGAAACACCTCCTGGAACAGACCGTCCACGCGTGCTTAGATGATCTAGACGCGGTGCCTGATTCCGGCTTCGGCACCGCGCCAGAGAACCACGAGTTGGCGTCAGCAGGCCAGGACGTCGTCGCGCGGGCAGCAGCATAGTGCGTAAGGCGGCGCCCGCCGGGGCTGCGGTGATGCACACCAACGCGTCTGCCATGCAAAATGTCAACACCGAGGAGCTCGTGAACACCACCAAGGACGCCATTGCCGAGGCGGTCACTCAGACCAGCGGCACTTCGGAGATTGATGAGCTTTCCATCCTCTTACTTGCGTGCCACGTTTTGGATGCGGCCGCAAGGCACCCGCACCACCACACCACCGCCAGCACAGCTGCAGTGGGCCGAGCTGTCGTCCCAACAGTGCTCATGCCGTCGCCTCCGGAATGGTATGTTCCAGCAGCAGGTTATGTGTAATCTCATTTGCTCTATTTCTTTCTGGGACTTTGCGGACATTTTGGACCATTAATTTCGTTTTGGGACTCGGGCTAGAAATAAAATCATGAAAGAATGTACCTATTGCGCGATCGCGTTGTACCACACCTACACCTGAAGATGTATTATAATCACCCAGCTGTGCGTAATTTAGCAAATAGCATTTGGTTGCTGCTACTGTCTACGCGAATATTTCGTTACACATGCCACAAGCGAGGTCTTCCACTCCATTGGAAAACGTACAACGTGGCAAGTCTTCTGTTGCGGCGGCACTGGTGCTGGTTCGGGCACTTCCGTTGCTTTGGGAGGGCTAGAAGACCTGTTCTCGGTGCGTCCAAGTACGGTTCCACCAAAACCACCGCCTTCATCTCGCTTGCTCTTCTTCTTCGGAACCTCTTCGGAATCTGATATCTCGTGGATCTCGTTTTCCTCCTTGAGATCGATGACAGAGTTGGCAAAGATTTGGAGAGATGCAACAGTAGCCGTGTTGTCCTCCAGTTCTTGGCTTCCATAAATAGACGTTGGCATATCGTTGGAATACCGAGCTCCTTTTGCAGCTGTGTAAAAAAATGAGTGCCTTGGTTTTTGCGAGTAGAATTCGGAAAATCTACCGCGACTTTGATTTCTTTAACCGTCATAGATTTGGTTACTGTCAACTGCTTTGTCACCACGGTCTCTCTCGCCAGTCGTAGTCGCTTTGACTGTCGAGCACCACTCATATAGGTGATGGGTTCCGTACGATTGCGACCGGAAGATTCAGAGTCCGCAGAGCCACGACCGCGTTTGCCCTTCCGGATAGTAATTTCGGTGGTGATCCAATCAGTTTGCCTATGATCAAGTCAGTAAAGGCATTGAAATGTAATATTCCGGATCACCGTTGTTGGCGACAGCCTGTGCAAACCGGAATGTCGTGAGTGTATTGGGAATCGTTCGACTTCTGAATCGCGATCAGAGGGCTCGCAGAGTAACTAAGTTGAAAAAGGAAGACAGGTGAGCCGGCGTATGTGAAGGAACCCACAATCTTACAGTCTTTCCAGTTCGTTCCAGTCGGAGCGCTGGATTACTACAAGTCCATCAAGGTCTGTTGAACAATTCGGGTCGACCGCAAGCATGTCGTGTTCGCAAAAGAATGCAGCATTGGTGAGTCTGTCTGGCCGCATCCTTTCACTGGGGCGACCCAACCAATCCCGCCAAGCTTGTACAAAGTCCACAGGAACAAGAGCACACGGAACATCACTGAGGAGCGAAACATTGCCGTCCAAAGCGTTTTCATACATGTGTTTCAACTTCGCCTAAAAGGAAATCAGACTTGAAGAACACCCTGGACGAAATCGACAAACCTTCTCATCGTCAGCGCGTCGGCGGACTTCGAGCTTATCCTCCTCTCCCATATTCTTGAGGCCCTCGCATATCAAGCACGACTCCAGATCTCCAGAAAGCGGTTCCCATTCTGGGAATAACGAGCGCAAGAAACCGGACGCCTCGGCGGAAACCCGGCAGCGATTCGCAGGACTCAAGCATAACCCGCCATGCTCACAGCGAACGTGTGACTGGTACTCTTCTGAATCCGGAGGTAGATCGCCCTTGGCAAATGTGTGCATCTTGGGCTTCACCAGCTTCCAATCTATGACGGTCAAATCGAATCGGCAAGTCGTAAAACATGCTTACCCTTGAGCCACGACTTTGATATCCAGTAGGTATCACGCTCAAGGTCGTTTTGACAAGCTTCGAATTTTGATAACATGCGTAGGGTGTTCCTTCAAATACAGTTTTTCTAAGCTCCTGGTAAATTCCAGAACAACAATAATATAGCAAGAGAATTCACCAATGAAGGATTCTTCGACGCAGAGTCGGCATATGTCACTTGAGGTCAGATTAGGGTCGAAAACACAATGTGTTTCTGAGGAGATTTTGTTATACGCCTCCTACACAACACCGTCATTCTGGGGCTCCCATTGGTTTTGGACCACCAACCTGTGTTAGACGCTTCATATTTGCCGCTTTGCTGTGGTCGTAAAGATTATGCTCGGAACACAAGATATCCTTGATTGATATTTTTTGCGGATCCGAAGGATTGTCCTGTTGGAGGGCTGCCATGATCGCATTCTTTTCTATCCAACTCTCCAGCGCTTTTTTCGCTGACAATTGCGTAGTTCATATATTTTTATGTAAAGGACATTGACTGCAAGGGGGATACGCGTACCTTCTCGTCGGATTCACAGTCCAGGATTGATATATATCGAGCACTTCCGCCGTGTCTCCAGAAAGCGGGGCAGTTGGCGTTCTTTTCTTTCTCCTCGTAAGACTCGCAAGCTTCTTTATGGGCTGTGTTTAGGGCCTCGACGACGGCCAACGCTCCAGGTGGGGGGAATTGGAGGGTCTGATACCCCTTTGAGTCAAAATTGGCGGGAGAATCGAGAATTCGAGAATGCTAACCTGGAGGCTGGGAGCATGCTTCTTTTCGAGCATAAATGAGCATGTAGGCATCCTTTGATGAGATCCGGCTGATTTATACAGTCAATCATGCATGAACCTAAAGGATGAGAACTAAGATACCTTTGAGGATCGTGGGCCGTCGGTCGTGGACGCTGTTTCTTGAATGGCCGGCAGGAGGCCTGAGAAGTTTAAGTTAGGTTCATAGAATCATTCGGAGTAACTGACGAGTTGCTCTCGTCGTCGGCTATCTTCTACCCTTCGGCGTTTTCCGGGCGTTTTTGCCGTTGTTTATATTCCGGGCCTGGGAGCTAGCAGCCCAAATCAGTCGATAGATAGGGTGGGCGGAATATTTACATTGACGTATTCGCGTCTTTCTTTCTTCCACATCGATAACGTCCTGTTTCCTCCGCGAACTTTATCGTCGGTCGAACCAAGTTTCTTGAATTTGGTGACAATTTCGTCGTTGAATTGAAACCACGAATGCTTCCTGCACGGTGTTAGTGAATGTGTTCGACAGTTTGGTCCATAACATACGTAGCATCGAACACCTGCGCCTCGTAGTGGCCGTGATAGGCCGACTTGCCCTTGTGTAACAACACACCCCCGGAGCTCATAATATTTCCTTCGGATTTGGCGGAAGAAGCGGATCCCCGGTCTGCTGCTTTGCCGAGGAAGGGTGTCATGTCCAGAGTCTTGGGAAATTCATAGCATGTTTCGATTTCCTGCGTTCCATGGTGGACAAATCGTAGACGAAGCGGAGTAGGGAGAAATGGAGGACAGGTGGAAGGGATGCCAACTCAGTGTATCGAGTGGCGTCTTGAAGACTGTCGCACGGAGAGCATAAATACCTCATGAAAGTATCAATGACGCCATGGCCAACGAGCAACATGTCAGAGAAACTCACTGGTTATCACCAGAGAGTGTTTCTTGCTGCAGCAGCTCAGCAATACTATCTTCCAAGTTAGCATTGTTCTATATTAAAGCATGAGGGCGTGACTAGACAAAGGTGGCGAAAGATACCTTGAAATTGATTTCAATCTCGAGAAAGTCAGTGGTCTCTGGCGGAAACAGAACGGCATTTGTGGCATATGGTTCCATAAACTTGCTTTCCTTGAAACTATTGACGGTTAGTCAAGCTCCAGAAGGATAACCGGCACTCACTTGGTCCGTGATCAGCGACTGTAAAGCGGGGTTTGATTGTTTCTTGAATTCCGCGTCGAGGTGTGACATGAACAGTTTGGGAAAATCTAGGAAACATCAAGACATGTTTTGCGACGCATGACAAGCTAGCGAACTCCTGGGCGTCTTGTTGTTCGGTTGTGCGAAGTTCCAGACTTTCGACAAGTTTGGTAGGATTAAAGACGCTCTGTGTGATTCCTTGCAATGCGGCGATGTCACCTGAAGTTGGAAAATAGGCGAATCCTGGCGGCGTTAAGGTGAGCTAAGAAGAAATATGAATGTGCGGAAAAAGTGCCTTGAATTTGTCGGCAGAGCCCTTCAGTGGATTGGCAATTGTAGACGCCACTCCTGAAAGCCATGTCTCGGAAACCAAACCTGTAACGAGTGGGTCAGGAAATCGTGAAACGGACACAATAAGGATGCGAACTTGAAGCGAAGCATTTGCGTAGCATGTGGCACCGAGATTCTGGTCCAATGAGCCTTCAAGTATCTCATACCTGTGCCACTCGTACCTTGAGTCCAACGGGCAGGTTTTCATGCGCGCGCATCTTCTGCTGGATTATTGCCTAGATTGCCACTTCATAAACATCTCCCGGCTTCCTCTGTGCAAACAGTTAGATCTGCCTGCGTGGCACCGCAGTGGCTTGCCTTCGTCCTCCCATTTCTTCTGGCCCAAGTAGTTGAGGCAATTGGGATTGTTTCTACACAGTTTTTTTGGTGCAATAATATCTTCGTCGTCGTCACTCGATATCACAATGATGTCCTCTTCGATCTCCCCATTGATAGGTGGCGGAGGCTTTTTCCGTTCTTTCTTGGGCGGGAGCTTCGCGTATTTGTTGCGACAAAAAGGATGCGTGTTTCGCTTAGAAAAGCCACAAGTCGCGGAGAGATGTTCAAACTGTTATGTCTGCAGTATCTGTTGCTTCTGAGCCAACCCAGCCCCAAGAGGACGCAGCGACAGCATGTGCGGTGCGTTTGAGGGGTTCGCCAGCAGCTAGGCCTTTGGGAGACGCGTCGTCTCTCTTTGCGTTTGACCATTGGCAAGAGATGAGTCGAAGGAGATGGATTGGTCGCGCTAAAGAGCGCGTTTGAGGTGGTGCGAGTTAAAGAGCGTTTGGACTTGCTTATGCACGCGATCACTTGACACTTGATCTCTGCCACCACCATGGATCGTATCCGAGCTCTGCTCAGGCCGGCGGGCGACCCGAATATGAACAGAGTCCGCAGAAGAACCGCATTGGTTTCAGCATTAACGCGGCGCATACGGCTTATTCAGTTA
Organism: Mycena olivaceomarginata; assembly: GCA_029378375.1. NCBI lineage: Eukaryota > Fungi > Basidiomycota > Agaricomycetes > Agaricales > Mycenaceae > Mycena > Mycena olivaceomarginata. Next base: position 23,089 of record JARKIC010002825.1, on the reverse strand, counting down.
GTCCCTCGATTTCCGTTGCGCAACCTCGACCGACTAGTTCCAGATTTACACTCTTTTGCGCGGGATACCTGTGGATGCTTGCTCTGCCTTCACCTCGACTCGGCAGAGGTACTTATATTGACGAAAATGCCCTTGGGCCAGGCCAGGTGTGAAGGCACCGCGTTTCAATTGTTAGAAGATACCCTGACACGGTCAGGTTAACACTTATTGGAACTGGGGAGATGTTGCCAATGCCGACCGGTATCTCGAGCACCTAGAAGGACTGCGGGACAGGAATGTGACGAGTGAACAGTAAAGATTCACCGCCCCGCTCCTGCGAGCGAATGTTACAATACATTTAGACGGGCCAAAGACCTCATGACCGAATTCATGAAACTCGGAATCCCTGCGTCGACACAAAACTACGTGTTCACGTCCAGCACAGGTGTATGTATATATTTCTGTCACCCTGAATCAGCTAAAGCTTTCTGCAGAAAAGTAGAAGGAACCAATGCATATGCTGTGCTCTCTTCGCCTCGAACCTCAGGCACTGAGGCCATGGTAATCAGCGCTTCGTGGATCAGCCGAATCGGCGAAGGCGGCGGAACCCTCAACCTGCGCGGCGTTTCGACTGTCTTGGCCCTCGCCAACTTCCTCAAGAGTATGTGCGAGTCGAGTCGACCTTGGACTGTGGGATCAACTTATTCACAGGATATTCGCTTTGGGCAAAAGACATTGTTTTCGTCATCAGCGACAACTATGTTGATGGCATGCAGGCCTGGCTCAACTCTTATCATGGGGAAACCCAGTCAAGTAGGGGTACCTTGCCCATTTCTTCCTTCAATTAAATTAATTTACATTTTCAGATCTTCAAGCGGATGAGCTTGAGTTGGCCTCTGGGGTCATCTGGACTGCCCTTAATATTGACTATCCTGGGCATTCGTTCTCTCATTTGGGAATCTTTCATGGTTGGCATTGGGCTTCTCTTTCACTTGTCCCGCTCATGTTTCCGTTCAGAGGGTATCAATGGCCGGTTACCTAACCAGGATCTTCTGAATTCATTCCATCATATCTCAAAGTGGACTGGCGGCGTCCCCGTCCTTGTATACGACCACCTGGATTCACCTCAAAGTCAAATTCCGTCGTGGATACCCGGTAACTTTCATCAAGAACTTCGCGAGTACAAATATCGGTCGAAGAATGTCTTGAGACACTTGGATATCAGGCTCGGGGTAGAGGAAGCGGGGTCCACGGACTCTTCCATCAGTAAGCGTCGCAGGGAACCAACCGGCGAAACCTCAATTTCTGGATAGATTTCGCATAGATGCTTTTACGATGTTTGGTCTACCTGCGGTTGGACCTCATGGATTCCATGCTATTGGCCGGCAAGTCCCATATTTTTTCAATGATTGACCGCCTAATATTTTCCGATAGAATCGTCGAGTCGACGCTGCGAACCACCAATAATCTGCTGGAGCGCCTTCACGGCATCATTCTTTTTCTATATTCTCACCACGCCAGACCGCTTCCTTAAAATCGGGAGCTTTCTCCCCAGCGCCGTCCTCATTAGTGTCGCCATGATGTTCGGCGGGTTGAAGTTATGGTCCGATTCAGCTTGGATTCTAGATACCTCCATACCCCTCGAAAAGCAGGGTGATACTGGCATCAAGTGGATTCAGCGCAGCAGACCTGTGATACCAGTCCTGGGTATTATGTTATCTACCCACATCCTCGGAGGTATCCTCTTTTCTGTTTTAACGACCTCTTGCTTCAGCAATAATCAGACAGTGGGGTTCCGTTCTTCTTTTGGGGGAAACTGCTAATGAGCTATCTGACAGCTCGTCTCTATTATGCTCTCCGTAGTGGTCACCGCAACTCTTTTGTGCGGATTGCGGACTCCTTCCCAAGAGGTCAAAACCGCGGCACCCGTTTATCAACTCCTCAAAGCGTTGAACCTATGCTTCGCCTCGACCGTTATTTCAATAACGACCGTCGTGAATTTCTCCCTGGCTATGTCGCTAGCCATCCTCTTGGGCATCCCTCTCTCAATTTCATCACCATCCCAAGCGTCTGCCACTTCGATTGGCCAAATTCGCCTCGTATATCGGGCTCGGTCTCGGATGGATTTTCGCTGGCGAAGAATTGCGAAAGGCGCTCTGGGACTGGGAAGTCCTGAGAGTGTGGTTCGCCCCATTCGTCTGTATCGTATACACACCGCTAGTTCTCCAGCAGGGCTGGTATGTCTTTTGCCCCTATGAATTTAATACAGCCTTCTTCAGCTAAGATCCATCTCATCGTCACCGAACAAGTCGCCGTCGTCCCCCCGCCTTCTGCCCCTGGTTCGCTGACTCCTCCGTCGGCGTTATCGAGGTCGTTTGTGATGCCTTCCTGCTGCATGCGCTGCCTCTCCTTTAATTCGTCCCTCTGTTCCCGCTTCATCTCTAAATCGGCTGTTAACTTCTTCAGCGCGTCTTCGAATCGTTTCTGTTCACTTGTTAGCTCAGGAAGATGCATCGTACGGCTGAACGCACCTTGATGAGGAGATTGGCAGAGTTGGCTATTTCATTTTCTTTCTTGGCAACCGCGGCTTCCAAATCCCGAATCTCTTCGTTCAGCAGTTTTCTGTTCTGCGCCGCTTCGTCATCATCATCGTCCTCGTCGTCTTCCTCGCTCTCGTCATCTTCTTCGTCGTCGCCATCGCCTTCTTCATCTCCCAGTGCCAGGTCAAGCTCCGCAGCAAGCTCCTCGTCAATTTCGCCATCAGGCTCGTCAGATTCGTCGCTGTCCTCGTCGTCTTCGTGTGCATCACCGCCTGCCATAGCGTCACCACCGTCAGATATCGCTGGCGTTGGCGCATCAACAGGCTCCTCGCGTTCAAGGAACTCCGAGTCGGATAAATCCGGATTCACGTTCTCCAATATTTCTGGATATGAACAAGTAGAAGACTGGGGGCTTGGATTGAGAGGAATCGTGCCGTATTTGACCTCCGATGCGATAGCGTCTTCGTCTAATAACCGTTCAACTGCCTGTTCCACACTCTCGATTGTCTGCCGAAAGGTTAGGTACGCATGGTTGGAAAACGGAAAATTACACACCCTTCTGTTGACTCTCTTGCGGAAACGCCGTTTTCGAACGTGATGTAAGGGAGGTGTTATGCCGTGAGGCCATATGAATTCCTCAATATTGAAGTTCTTGTGCCCCAGCGGCTCGTCGTGATCAATACGATTTTCGACGACAAGCATCTTAATGGATGAAGGGTCAGTCGTACCGAGAGGCAAAAATAATTCATGAAACAGCGCGACCTGACAGATGTCTGCAACTTTAAACATCTGTTTATTGTCCAGCGTCTTCTGCGACTCGATGATACATGGGAGAATCGACAAGCTTCGAAGAATATGTATTGTTTCCGATATGAAAGACAGCTCGGCGCGAGTCTACGGGGCGCGTTCACTACGGCCTGCGTGAAAAGACAGCACACCGCACCTTTAAATTTGAACCATACGTCGTTGGTGATCTCCCGAGCAGTCACCATCTTACGCAATTTATCGCAATCCTCGCCTGGAGGCATTCGAAGAATGAACTGCTCCTCGAAAGCAAGGTCCTCGTCATCTGAATCCAGTTCTCGGTCGTATTGGCCGAGAAACGACATTCCTGGAGCCTGAGCGGCCGCCTTGTCGCTGAGCTTTAGTTTCAGCTTCGGCTGCGGTTTTGACTTTGCCGCGGAGGATCTCGTGGTGCGGTCGGACGATTCATGAGCAGGAGGGCGACTAGAGCTTCGGAGACGTGAAACTTGATGCTATGGAATGCTCTGCAATAGTCTTGGGTCGACCACTTTCGGTATCTGACGTGTCAGTAAGACCGCCGAGTTGCGCAGGAGGTTGGAACGTTGAGATAGGCTCATCGTCGACTACAATGAGGTCCTCTTCGTCCATTGCTGGTATAGAGTGTCACGAATGTCACAACGTGACCCAGTCAATCGTTACCGGATCGGGATTTGTGTCTGCCAAAAACTCATTCCTTGCTGTGCAGTGGGGGCTTCGATCTCCTGACGCTCCAAACTCATGAAAACAGATATCTGAGTGGTACTCCAGCCCCAGGATATTATTTCACCTCTACCACGGACTCCTCTTCCTCCTCGCTTCGTCGTAATGCCAAAGGGTTGTAATTCGATAATAAAAACAGACCCACGCTCCCCGCAGCAAGAGTAAACCAGCCCCACGCCACACGCTCATATTGTGTCTCTTCCTCGGTTTCTCTCGTCGCTGCTTGTGAGCCAGTGATGGGAGAAGAGACCAAACAGAATAGCCCTGAGGCGAGGCGCGAAGTGGTGGCGGTGATTCCAGTGATCTTGCCAGAATACGCTCTGCATGCGAGACCAGTGTGGGGTATGAATCGACCAAGAGTTCCGTCAGTAACCGGTCTGGGAATGGCGGTTTGATAATAACAAGGACATGGGCGGCTAGTACGATGTCGAGGGTTGTCAACCTGGATGCCGGGTAAGTTCTTGTTCCATCGGAATGAGAAATAGATCACCGTTCATGATAGACAAACTGATTTCCCCAAGAAGTCGTGCATATATGTCCAAGCAATCACGAGCAGTTTGGACGACCTGAAGCCACTAAGAACTCTGCGTCCAAAAACAACCGAGCAATCTGACCTTGGACCGCTGGAATGCTCGGGCAATCTGCTCCTTATGGTCGGTAGTCGTGGAGAACTGTAACCTTGTCGATTCAGCTGGTTGGTCAACCCACAACCCAGCGGCTTCGAGTCGGTGACGATGCATGTTGCGTATGCGGCTTGGCACATAGTAGCGCTGCGGTACAGGTAGCGCATATGCGATATTCATGCCAATCAGCTTTGACCAGTTGGCTGGAAGAGAGTACAGGGTGTATGACTGCAGGCGCGAGTCAATTCAAATTATCCGCCGCAGATGGTCAACGTTGACGCACAGCTAAGTCCCCAAGCTTTGCCTCCACATGCGAGCACCAGGGCCGTTTTTTGAGAGGCTTCAAAAGAAGTAAGGCCAGCATCGAGGTCCACAGTCTTATTTGCGCCTTCAAGGCTAGATATGTACTTGATGATTGAAGACAGTGAAGTCACAACTTGCCCATCGTGTGTCAAAAACGGCAAGGCGCCTAGATTAATAGGATCAGTCCACCAGACCGAGACCGCCAATTCAACCATAGCAGACCAGACGGTGACAGGTCAGGATTCGTGCAGTGTGAAATACTGAACCGGCCAGGTGCCGTCAACTGAAGATGAAGTGCGGCGACGAGAGAAGGGAGGTGAGTGGATAGTAGCCCCCATTCGCCTGGCCAAATGTGCAAGACTGGCAACATGGGATGTAAAGAAAGTTTCGCCTCTTTCGATCGGCCGCTTTGATCCGGGCGGGAGCTTCGGCACCGTGCGAAGTTATTGCCTATTTTGAACCTTTTGGAATCACATTGTTCTCCCGTTGCTCTTGCTGCGTACTTCCACCCCTTGCAACAAATTTATCCTGCTTTCCTTTCTGCAACCCACTTCCCATGTTCCCTACGCGCCCTAAACATCCAGCAGAGTACTCGGCCTCAAAACTCGGTCACTCAAGTTGATCGCGACTCGCGAGCCATGCGTGTTTCTTGTGTCGTTGTGCATCCGATACTATCCGATATGTTAGCGACAACTATAGATGAACTTTCAGGGACAGATTCGACGATATCCTAGCAAGAACAACGTGCAATGCAACTCAACCCTTTTGCACTCTTTGGTTTTGGTCACGGAAGACCGTCGTCGTATTTCTAAGGATGTTGCAGGCTCTGACAACCTTCGCGACGCAGTGTTGATTTCCCGCCTAATAATAAATCGGGTTCTACGCTTCCCCCTGGGCTCAACCGCGAAAGTCTCTCCACATTATTTTGTTTCCGGCCAACAACACCATCAACAGCGCGCCCCGACTTCAAGTTGTTCTCCACAATGCCGCTGTCATGCTGGGTTAAATCTGAGGCTGTTCAATACTCCGGGACGGGTTTCCATCCCGTTTACGGAAACAGCGTCTCCGATGCAATTGACACAATATTTCCGGTTGTTCTTTGTATTGATGGCTTTCATAGCATTTGAAAGCGGACAGGTATGCGCAGGGAACTTCCAGTTCACATCGTCTTTGCTGCTTCCCAACTGTTTCTTGCCTTCATTTCATGGGAGACACAGTCTTACGCTGCGATTCAGCCATGGACTCACAAAGTGTCAGTCCATACTGGATCTGCTCAGTCCCACGAATCCGGACGCTCAAGTTCGCGCGACCTTCGCCAGAGCCACTTCGCATTCAATTCACACAGAACTGGCAAGCCTTGGCGATATTATTTCCTTTCCCAATACCTCCCGATTCGACGGGAGATGGACTAGAGAAAACCGATCCCTTGTCAGCGGTACCATCGACGATGAAGCCAACACGTGGCGCCTCTAACGACTGGCCCACCTACTTTCCAACAACGAAACTACGCCAAGTTTCGTGGTGTGAGTGTTCTAAGAGCATAAGTAACGCAAATGTTTGTGATATTACAACAAGTCCTTGATACAAAATCGACAGCGAGTACTACGAGAGCTACGACAGCGAAAACTACGACAACGAGGACTAAGACAGCTAGAACTAAAATCGACAGCAATGATCGACAGCAACTTTTCCCTCAAGGCACCCAATCCGGATCAGCAGGGTCCTCCTCTTCTAAAGGGTCGAACCTTCGCAACTGTTCACCCGAAGGTTCACGACATGTAACTTGGTAGCTCACTGTCCTTCGCATGTCTGCGGAAGGTCGCCGTGGCCGTCTCGGGCTCTAGAGAAATGATGAGGTCCGCGGCGCGGGTCCGGGCTGACAATTCTTACCGCGGACAGATACGGTTTTTCCATCTTGAGCTTCTTCCTGGGAGGGGTTGGACTCGCGCGCGGGGTATCAAGGTTGTTTCTTGTGTTACGGGGGCGGGCACTGCGGGAGCGCTGGAGACACGTCGCATGAGTGCTCTCGTCACAGGCGGCGACGGTGACGCCGGTATATCGCACTCGGGCATGATACCCTGCATCTGCAACCATTCGCGTGTCCGGTACCGGAAAACGAATGAGACGTAAGTCTTCGGTATCCTGCCAGTGGACGGCCCGTCCTTTTCGTACGGCTTTACGGACCACGTATAGGCAAACTGATCAAAGGTTCTTTCATGTTCCCCGAAGCTACGCTGGAAATTAGAATGCAGCAAAGACGACAGAAAGAAAACAAACCCAACAGAAAGGTCTCCGGCCTTCCGTTTCCCAAGGTTCGTGCTGGGCAGCTGCTGAACAGGATTTGCAGGCCTGCCGGCGACTCGTTGAATTCGCTTGATCTGCCAATTCACGTCATTGCTTTGTCTGCGCGGCGGCAGCCCTCAAACGCACCCGCAACGTGATCATCCCGACATCTTTGTTCACAGACGGATTTGAGGGCTCGTCTTCTTCAATTTTTTGAAATACGAACGGTCGTTCAGTCGTTGCCGACGACCGCACGCCCGACCGCGAAGCCTCCCCGGTGCCGAAGAGAAAGCGCCCGGGCACCACCAAGCCGTCCAGCGAAACGAATGCGCAGCTATCGACCTTGCCACCGTGATCCTTCCAAAAGACAGTGAATTTCTGCAAAAAATGAAGCAGTGTGAGTTTAAGGCTTCGAAGGTCGGCGATGCAGCATACTTGGCCCTCTTGGCCTGGAATCCAACACGACACCCTAGACGCTTTGGTATCCTCCGCTACCAGATATTCCGGAACAGGTTTTCCCTCAACAACTATCCAACTTGAGAATCCGTTATGAGTTAACATGCGGGTGAACGAAAAATGAGAGAATAAATGAGCAATTGGGTCCGCAGGGAGGTGTAGGTTTTCGCCGGATGTGCTGGGCCAGCGCCCAACCCGAGATTTGGCCAAGCTTGAAGCTGGTTTCGCGCAAGTTGAGAACTTGAGAACGTGACCGCTGATGGCGCTCTATTTTCGGGCCGCATTCGCGCGACCATTTATAAGACTCATTTCACAGAGTCCTTGGACAGCAATGCCGCCCAAACGCGCTAGCTCTAGTAAGAGAAAGGCTTCTTCGGACTCGGAAGACGAGCCTACAAAGAAGCCGGCAAAGGTCACCAAGAAGGCCAAGGTGGCTGAGGAACGCATAAACACGCAGCCGACGAACAAAGTGCTCCCCGTGAACATTGCTTTTCCACCACGCATCCCTGGGACTCTGAGGCTCGTTACATGGAACGTCTGTGGCTTGGCAGCGAGCCAGAAGAAAGGCTTCAAATACTATGTCGAAGCGGAAGACCCCGATATCCTTGTTCTGACCGAGACCAAGGTTTGCGCTCGTTCGTCGTTCACAAAGCAGCACGTATGTATCGACTTTGTCAGGTCAACAACGAGCCCGTGGACCTCGCGTTGAAAGCGCGCTACCCTCACTGGTATTGGTCTATCTCGGACAAGAAGACTTACTGTAAGACTCGTTTATTCGCGTTTTCGACGCGTCAATGGTGTCTTTTGAACTTGCGTTAGCTGGAACCGCTATTTTGTCGAAGCACAAACCGCTTTCCGTGACCACGACTCTGCCTGGCCACCCTGATCCCACCCTCGTGAAAGGACGCATCGTGACGCTCGAATTTGAAAACTCCTTCGTCGTCGGCACGTACACAGTCAATGCGGGAGCAGACCTCAAGGTGGGTATCCTTTGGCTCCAATCAAATATCTTCAATTAATCTTTCCAAAAGACGTTGGACCAGAAGAAAGAGTGGAACCTGCACTTCGAAACGTATCTCAGGGATCTAGACAGAGAAAGCCGGTTATCTGGACGGGGGACCTGAATGTAGCTCCCACAGAAATAGGTATGTCTGCTTCGTGGGCAGACCACGCCTGGCTCACCCATCATTCCAAAGATCTCGCCAACGCGAAGAAGAACTGGAACAAGACCGCAGGATATACAGAGGTAGTTTCTTCCGCTGACTTCAAGCAGCCGTGTTCTAAGAAGTACGCAGGCTGAGACGACAGCCTTCAAAACATCCTAGATCCTCCTCCGGAGTCGGCACCAGACGCCAACAAATTCGTCGACGTCTGGCGGCGTCTTCATCCAACCGACAAGCAGTACACGTATTTTTCCTATCGATTCAACTGCCGCGAGAAAGGTATTGGATGGAGATTAGACATGTGTACGTCCTCCCGCTCACTGAATACAATTCAGCTGACCGTTCTGTTCATATAGTTGTTCTGAGTGAACGGATCGCAGATCGCGCAAAAATGGCAAGCATGTTTCGCTGTGTTTTTTTTTCTTTTACGCTCATGCTTCGTAGTGCGAGATTCGGAGCGAGATTTGGGGTGCTTCGGATCACTGCCCTCTAGTCTTAGAGATCGAAGGAGCATTGTAAGTATACATGGATTTCAATTTCTAGAAATACAGCGACAGCAAGTTCAAGACTCTCCGAAACGTGTATGTCCAGTTTCGGTTGCATGGGCCTGGGCTCCTTTCTCGCCTTTGAATGTCTGGCCACACTCCTGCATGATTCGGGTGTTACCGAAAGCGCGATACAAAATAACCACACCAAGTACTTACCTCGCACTTAACTGCGAAGGTGGCGGTGTTGGTGAACGCCCGCTTTGCGCGCAACACATCTGCTAGCCGCTTGGCCGCATCGAGGATCTCGCCGGAGCGCTGTACAGTAAAAAATCAGCTTCATCATCGCAAGACGAGATGCAAGCCGAGACTCACGGTAGGAAACACAGTTTGGTGCCAATCACCGGGTGCATCGGCCATGGGCGCGAGCGTCGCTGCGTCCGTAATGTATCCCGGAGTAAATCACCAGGCATCGGTTCTCGGGAGATTCATTCCCGCTGGGCGTAAACTGGTCTATGCGGCCAGTTTCCACGTCCACGCTCGCGATTTCAGTTTGGTAGTGTGTTGCGAGAATAGCGAGGTCGATGGCTCCGCCCCAGGTGGGATGGCGACAGGATTTTAGATATGTACTTTGCTGGAGGCATACTGTCCAAATGGATGAGCGACAAAGCGGGGAGATGTGAGAGCACCAACCCCAATATCGCCTCGTTGTATGTCTCTCCGTCTTTTCGTATGCCCTCCGCCACAACTGTGGAGGCAGATAAGTGTCAAACGAGCATACCGATCACGGGGCCTTACTTTCTCGCAGTTTCTGGGCTTTCTTCATGTCTTGTTCGAAAATTAGCGCTACAGAAGAGAAGAGACATGCATTGTCGTCTGGGACGACCTGGCGAGAATAAGTCCTGGGTACCGGAAGAAGAAACGGCTTACTCGGTGGACGAGGAAAGAACCATCGGTCTCTACGGCATCTGGGCCCGAAGAAGCGGTGGCGGGGGCCCGCGTGGCCGGTGTGGGCCGAGAAGGCGGCGAAGCAGGAGGGGCTTCGAGATGAAGGCGCGGAGGCTGCAGCAGGGGCACCCCGTGAGCTAGAGCTGGACGTGGGATTCAAGAAAGGAGACGACGCGGCATGCGGTTTAGTCGACGTCGTTCTGGCAATACCGGAATCTTCTGCGATTTCGCTGACGATAATTTGCTCTCCGGGCGCAAGACCCAGGCTCGACATGGGCAGTTCCGGGACAATCGTAAGAGTGCGTGGGGGATAGCCAGATTTTACTGCAGTAGGATGAAGGCGGGAATGCGAACGAGCAGCTCGTTCAACCTACAAGCTTGTCGGCTTGGCAGAATTTCAGTCACGGCATAAATCTCCTGCTGTAGATCTGTTGAAACAATATTGGTTGTGGAATGGCTGGTGTCGAAAGCCATACCCTGGACGGTGAAGTCGTCCTTATCGAAAGCGGCTTGAATGGTGGAAACGCCTTTTGGGTGGCGGAGGCGTATTGGGGCCATAGGTGTGCAAGTCGGGAGAATGGAATCGCGTTCGCGATCGCGGTTAGATTTGGATTGGATCCTGACAAGAAACGTGAGCGTGTTTGGCGCCGGCCTGTCATCAATCTTTCGGCTTTTTCTCACAACATTGCGATTTGTCAAGATTCAACTCGTGACTAGGAACAGTCTCAAGATCCGACCGAAATGTGGATTCAAGCCTGGCTGCTCCGCAACATACTCTAGACTGTACTGTCACTAGGTCCTTGCGCTCCGAACCCACCGCTTCCTTTACAATGCCAAGGGCTCTTTGTTTCTTCGGAGGAAGGAAGGAAGGAAGGAAGGAAGTGTATACCGGCGCGGTCCCATTAAGGAACAGCCGGGGCCCGTACTACACACAATTTATCGAATTGTATGCTACGGATATCCTCACCCCCCCTCACCATTTCAGCACCTGAGTACCCCAACAGACATTTCCCCAGCTAGGACGGTAATAAAAAAGAAAAAATACCGGCGGGTCAGTCGAAATGCATCAGGAGCCCCAGGGTGGCCTGGCAACGAGGATCGGATATGAACTGTTAAGAACATTATTCCAAGCGTTCTGGAACAAGTTCTGCGTAAGATGTAGGGAAGTTCGGGCAGAACCGGGGACGAGTATATCACCCTGAACGTCCCGCACAAATAGGGGAAGAGGAGTTCTAGGTCAATCAACCGAATTTTTGTAGGTTCAAAGACTGAGCATGTTGCTCGGGACTGTAGCCATGAACAATAGGTAGCACGATGCGCCGGGAGGGAGTTTGAGAGAGCACAATCGTCGAGAGCCCCTATTCAGACCGATGTCCACATGCTGGCTGAATGAAGCTTCCTGCGACCGTTCTGAGTTCGCCATGTATCCCTTTTGTGCTCGTTATGCATCTGGGTAATACTGGTTTCCTCTTTCTCTAGGTCATTTGCAGTTGATGATGATGGTAGCTGTTCAGAGGGGTTTGTGCATAGGTCTGCTCGCGACGCGAGCTTTACATATCGCGGCCGGGCCTCGAGGCTCGAGGCTCGCATCGACAAAAAAGGCAACACCGCAATTGCATTCCCTGGTAGTGATACTTTCCGTGTCGTCATCTACGTCACTTCTTGGGATGCGATGATGCGTTCGAGGTCTCGGGACGTCACCAATTACCGCTCACTTTCTAGGTCGAAAAGGTATAAAAGAGACGACGCCCTGCGCCCCGTTCATTATCTTCCCCACAACCACTCAAACCAACCAACCCACCACTTGTCAGTCTTATACCGACTTTCCTTTCCTCCTTTCCTCATGCATATTTCAACAGAATTACCCAAAACATGTCTGACACTGGTCGCGAATCTTTCACCGACAAGGCTGGCGCTGCTTTGAAGGTTCGTCTCGATCCAAATCGCTCTCTCCACCGCCTAACCAAGCTTTTTCTTTAGCCCGACAGCCAGAAGTCGACCACCGAGCAACTCGGCGACCACGCCAAGGGAACGGGCGACAGCATCGCCTCGACATTGCAGCCCCAGTCTGACAAGTCCGCGTCCCAGAAAGCTGGCGACACCTTCTCCGGAAACTCGAACCACAACGATGAATCCCTGCTCACCAAGGCAAAGGATGCTGTCGGGCTCGGCGAGAAGAAGTAATTGATGCATATGATTGCAGCAAATGAAACGGGCATTGTATTTTTTTAAACCATACTGTATTTTGAATATCATACATCCGCTCGCACCCCCAATAACCTGAGTGCTTCTGAGTTTGTGCTGTTACGCGTATCGACTCCTTGGGTTGGAACCGGCTCGGTACATCAGCAAGGAGTTGATGTCGTGTCATTTTGTCTTTTGCCATCGCTATAGCTTTGCTGTGGTCACCCAGTCTTCGAGTTGTTTTTCCCTCATCTCAGTCCTCTCTGTAGTTCTGGCTGGCAATAGTTTTACTGTGCCATCGTCTTTGCGTAGTTTTTCGTGAAACCAGCCGATCAGAGATCTATGCGAAGAGTTAGCATGCATTTGGAGGCGGATTCAGAGCCTGGCGAGGTCCCCGAAGAAACTCGGCCCCCCTCAGGAAATATACTGCGACGTGTCTGAAATTCCATACGCGCGCTTCGGCTTCACGCAACCCATTGCGGCTGCAACCTATCCTGCGGCTTTCGAGCCCAAGCTCAGTCTCAAATGCCTGGGAGATGACAAGTGGCCGAGCATAGGAGAATATCAGCATTTTCCGTCCCTTCTGGGTGCCTTGCACGCCGCACGGTCCATCGACGACATACCGCAGGAGCTGCTCGATCTGCGGCAGCAGGAAGCAGCCATTTATTCGAGGTCCAATTGGGCTGCCGTCTCAGTAACCCAGGAATTCCTCAACGGCCAGATATTCTATATTCTCCGGCCCAAAAGTATCCGCCCGGAAGACTGTCCGATCCATATCTTACTGCCGAGTGCTGCGACCACACTCCAGGTCCTTCGGATGGGATGGGGTCCCGATCCGCAGGAAATAATCTTCCACCTGCTCCAACATGGTGTAGAATTCCGGATCTGCATCCGAGACCGCCGCGGTGCCGAACCTCAGCCCCCGCTCGTCGGCGGATACAGCGGCCTGGGCTACCGTCCCGCGGGCTACAAACCTGCGCTTCCGGACTTCGACGCATACGAGACGCTTCGGCGCCACTTTTTCCTGTCCCCCCCGCGGCCGTGCGGCGCTGTTCGCCGGGGGATCATAGGGCGTCTGGCGAGGATGGAGGTCCACGAGGCTCGGGCATGCCTGGGCCCAAGCCCGGAGGTTTTCTCGACCGGTGTCCGGTTGTGGGACGGGCGCAGCGCAATGGCCTACTGGGACGACGCACTCACAGACGAGGAAATCGACCTCATCTGCGGCGTGTATGAGATCGCGACAGGTCAGTGTGGTCGGCCAGATGTGCTTAAACTTCTGTTCTAATTAATGATTTTTAGGCCGGGTCATTATCAATTGGAATGCGAACCTCAAACGACAAGGGTTTCTTGGTGGCCGAAACCCCATGCTTTTGGCACTTCGGGTCTGAATACAGGGTGGTGGTCGCCAAACTGCGAGCACTGGTTTCAGCAGCGCCTAACAGCGATACAAAATGGCACCGCTAAACTAGACTCGTAAACCAGTCGGATTCGCCGGGCGATGGTTTGATGATGAGTCGATCAGACCTGACGGCCGTCAGCTTTGATCGATTATCATCAAAACCCTACGGCGAGCCCTGGTATCGAGTCTACCGCTAAACTCATCAAACAGGCCGAATGGAAGCACATCCTCAAATACATGAAGAAAAGTCGAGAGGTTGCAGAGGCCAATGAAAAAATTGCCGCTGAGTTCTTGAATGCCAGATTGGTGAGTGATACAAGATCGTTAAACTTCGGAATACCGATGTGAATTTTGGGTTGGATAGAACGAGTAAATTTTTCAATTGCGGGAAATGGCTTGTGTAGTGTAGCCTTAAATACGTTGCAGCAATTATTACCGTCTGTCTACCTAAAACGTATCCGATGGTGTTGTAAAGTGTACAAATGCAGGTATGGAGCGATTGGACAATGACTCACGACGACAGAACCGGTTCTCGTTGCGGCTCTGCGTGAGGTTGGACTGGTGACGGGCGCGCATCTGGTGTTTTGAGGGTTTCGTCCCCTAATTTCGCCTGCATGTCGCCAGTCTCAGCCTCCTGCGCCAACATCCGCAATTCCTCCTCGAGCTCCGTCTCGTCGAATGCTGCATCGATACCCAGAGCTATGTTTGCCGCCAATCCTGATTGATTGATCGATTTCGTCGGCGTCTGCCTTGGCTTCCGCCATGGCGTCCATTGTCTTTTCTATTGATTCTTTCTGCAACGAAGGGTGCGCTAGTATTGATCGTAGCGTTGCAGTCGAAGATTCGTAAGATTTCATTATCTGTCGTGACGTGAGCGATGTGGTATGCGCATTAACACTGAATTCTTTACATCAACATCACCAGCGGCGGTTTCAACGCTGATCAAGGTAGCTTGCAGTGTCGTTAGAGATCCTAGACGCTTGTTTTAGCACGTCTTCAATCTGCTTCCGTAATCGCAGACAGGCCAAGGCCCCTGGCTTGTTTTTCTGCCTCAGGGCAACGGAAGCCTTCTCGGTATACCTGTATGCATCCTGTTAGTACGACGTTTCAAGGGCCATGAACAAGGCGCAACTCGTCCATATTCCGTTGAAACTTGTTATTTGGGCCTGTAGACGCGACCACCGCATCTTTGAGTTCCAGAATGCCGCGGTCTACGCTAGTAATCTCCCGGACAGCGGAAAGGTTTTCTGGGTCGACGAATTTGATGACCTATAGCACTTTCGTGAGCTGACTTTGAGGACGCATAACATCAGGACGAAACATCTTTATCCACGAGAACCGCGCGCCGATCCCCGCTCCAGAAACTTTTATCAGGACTTTCACGTCTCCGTCGGTGAAGACTTGAGTATCCGTGGAAAATTTCCCTCTTAAAGCTCTCGAAACTGTAGAGAGCGTCCCCCAGGAACCGGTAGCCTTGAGGGACTGTTTGCTCCAGAACGTGGTTTCGCCGGCAGCCTCCACCAACGAGATCACAACGTAGTCACCGAACCATGCTGTATCATTTGCGCTGGCGGTAAGAAAGCCTTCTTCGCCGACGACGCCGAGTTTGCTCAAGTGCCCCACCAAAGTGGTTTGCCGACGACGTATGCTGCTATTCGTCCAGGAAGCCATCCCGAATCATAAATCCGATTCTTTGGAATTCAGAAAATCAGATCGCGTGAATAATGATTTCTGGATACGGAGCTCTGTCTTTGCTATCCCAGTCATAGTTAGCTCACAAGCAGCTGAAGAGTGAAAACGTACGACTACTGTCGAACAAAGCGAGTGGTTTTCCGGCCCCCGGCACGCGAAGAAGATCCATTAGACCAGTGTCCGCCAGTGAGGACAAGACGGCTTCCACGTTGCTGAATCCCGGAGCGGGTGATAGCTTCAAGTGCGTCTGCGCCACCACTCAATGTTAGCGTTGTAAGACGCGGGATTTGAGTGTTTTCTGGCGTGATATGTCGGAGTATATCGACTGAGGCGAGAGGGTGAAGTCGTAGCATAAGGAGTAAGAGCCAGTAGCGCTCCAGCTTCTCGAGTGGATGGAGGTTGCATGGAAGACGAGAAGGGTCACGTGTCACACGCGTCTCTTTTAGATCATTTAAATGGCACGCGATTAGGGGCTCAGCAGATCAAGCATTATGATAGTAAGAGGCCGGCGAGCGGCGGGTCACAAACAGTTACATTGCCATAGTTTATGAGTTGTAGGTTTACATTGGCAACCAAACAAAAATTCTCAACCCTCATCTAGAAATTGTAATGGACCCATATCCATTCACCACGAAACTGTCATCATGAATGGACTTGGCGACATTTCTGAGGATGCACAGGAACAGTAATGGAATTGTCCGTCCAACGTTTATAACGACTCAGAAGCTTGAGGTGGACGCTGTCAACATTGAAAATCCCTGTGCAATAGTTGGGGGTTTTTATTTCAATTGTTACCTTGCTTGTCAAGCTCTCTCCACCTTCGTTCATTAGCCAAGTGTGCACTTTGGATGTAACCCGATGATCCTAATTTTCCTAAGGGTTAGTGCAACCATAATACGTGCTTCAAGTTTTTGCGTAAATGCAACTTGAAAGTTGAAGTTCCTCAGTTGGACTCAGTTTCTTATCAGAAACAGCACTCAACTAGTTAAATACTGAATCTAGGGACCCGTGCCATGGAGATTGACAAGTGCAGAAAAGTATTTTGAACCTTCATGTTCAAACTGCCAGCCTTTCCAGCCAGCTGCAATATGGATTCTCTAGAAAAAAGGCATTTATGAAAACATTTTCATTCCCTCCAATTTTCAAACCCTTGTGTCCAACTTGAATTCTATCTTCTCAAGCCCGAAATCTTCGCATTTGTGCCTATTTGGGACGGTTGGCAGCGATTCCCAAAGCCATGGGTAGCAGATGGTCAAAAAAATGATTTCATTGTCTGATATAGCTTCGAGTTTGCCGGAAAGTTGGATAGGATTTGGAAGTGTGTTTCTGGTTGGTTTCTGGGATTTACCAGAAACATCTTGAGTTCTCAGTGTCTTGGCACTCTGCCCTTTGTGGATCATACTGTTGTGAAAGCTGTATAACAGCAATCGGACCTTTGGCAGTCCCGGTTCTTCTCCCGCTTTATGTACAACAGCATTCAGTTTTCGTCCAGATTATTATCCATGATCTTTATCTCTCATTGTTCGACTACTATGGAAGTAGATATAGCTATCTACAGACTGATTATATATACGACTCTGAACTTGTATTCACCTCAGACGTTGCTTCCTACTTGAACAACTCTGAGGTAAAGTGCTCTTACTTATTTATTTATTCGCTGTACTCATGTACTGCAGTATATTGTTTA
Source organism: Mycena olivaceomarginata (assembly GCA_029378375.1). Taxonomy (NCBI): domain Eukaryota; kingdom Fungi; phylum Basidiomycota; class Agaricomycetes; order Agaricales; family Mycenaceae; genus Mycena; species Mycena olivaceomarginata. Next base: position 5,844 of record JARKIC010002825.1, on the reverse strand, counting down.
GGTGAATAAGACATTGCTTCCTACTTGAACAACTCTGAGTATTATTGTTTAGGTTGTTCTCACAACACATACCAGCTACAATCAAAAAATTCTGGGTGCTTTTTTCGCAAGCAAGGTCTACACTGACGCAGGCGAAGCTTTCTAGTGGGTCTTGTGTTGAGAAATCCAAAAAAAAAAAAAAAAAAAAGGAAAGAGAATGAGGGGATTCAAGAGAACCCAGTGAGACTTCAAGTCTTAGTTGCTGCACAGAAATTGATTCAAACAATTTTGATTGGATTTGGACCAGCAGCTAAAATATGAACAAGGAGAAGACAATGGTGGGAGGTCACGCACATGAAATTACCCTTGCGACAACCTGGAATCGACCCAGATGGAATGTACAATGTCAGGAACACTACAATCACAACATGAAGGCTTGAGCAATGATTTGGTGATGTATGCGAGGGTATCACCTGGCAAGCCAGATATTGAGGTATGGGAGCAGGCAAATGCAGGTGCAAAAAAGCTTGCTATTGTCTGAAGATCACTGGAACATGTTGTAAGTGTAGGCGTAAAGCCGTTGAGGCAAGCGGCCCAAATCTGAGGTCATGTCATGTTGCCCGTGTGTTGATGTACAGTATACTCATAGAAAACGGGATCACTGTGTGTATTGTGCTGTTGCATGGGATCACTGTGCTGTTGCACTGGCCATTGACATTTGACCCACTGTTGCATCTATGGATGTTAATGTTCAGTTCCAGGACCCGTTGACACAAGTTACAGAGGGATTGTGGAGGGAAGATGACAAATATGGCCAAGTTAGCTACCTGAGTCACGTAAAAGATGACACATACATGTAGCAAACAAGCAATATTTCCGGCCTTGCTCCAGTGCACACAGTTGTGCATCACCACTGTGGCTAGCGGTCGAGTCAAACCAGAGAAAAAGCAAAGAAATTGCTATGTGGTGAGAATGGGCAGTTTTGCATAGATAGTGATTTACCAATCTGCTCTGAACCAATTGATTTTTCAAAATTTGTACCATAAACTAGCTCCTAGATACCTGGTGCTATATATATTATTTGTGGCTCATAAAAATATTATTATTGGCCTAGACTGTAGGGTTCAGCTGAGAATCCGGCTGAATTTGGTGGTCTCTAGACTTGAGGGATTAATCATTTGTAGGGGCCTGGTACTTGGGCATTATGGACTGCAGGCACTGCCGAAAGCACAAAAGAAAGAGGGGAGAGATGCCTTGAGTACCCCAGGAATCCAAACCCAGAAGGTGAGGGCTTGGAGCACCATAGACAAGCTGAAACAACACCGACTTGGTGGTGAATGGGAGATAACATGGTGTATGAATTTATGTGCCATGCCATGTTATCTGCCATTAGGGGAAGTCAGGGTTCGGAATTCCGGGTCGATTCTGTTGTTGATTCTGATTTTGATTCTGGTCCACTTCGGAGTCCGGCATCGAGCCGCAGTCAGTTTTTGTTGGGACTGAGAATCAAAATGATCGATTCTGGAGTCGATTCTGATGTTGTTCCTCCTCTGGAGGAGGAACAATGATTTTGTTCCAATTCTCAGTCAATTCTGGTGTCAGAATCGGTTTCAGAATTAATTTCAGAATTGCCTCAGAATCAACACTGAATCAACAACTCTGACTTCCCCTATTGCTGAGGCCCGAGAAGCACAAGTTTTTTAAAAATTCTGACTACATAGAAAGCTTCCGCATTCTTTCTTAATCCCCCATATTATTTTCCTGATTTTAGAGGGCGTGGATATGAAGCTTCAAGCAGCCGAACCACGGTTGGAGCTGAAGCAGTGTTACTTTGCTGTATCATATTTGGTCCGTAGCTCAAAATGGGTAATAAATGCAAGTCATGTGACGAGGCGACATTTCGGTCCTCCCCCTCAGACTCCCCCCAAATAGGCACATACAGGATAAATCCTGTTGTGAACGTACTGTTTTGAATCTTTTCAAGTACTTATAGGAAATGTTCGATTGGCGGTGTATACAGCTATGCTATGCTTCGTCTGCTGTGTGTCCCGGAATGTTCAAGTCACAAATAACTCCACAGCTTTTGACCTCAAGGATCTTTTAAAAAGCGGGGAGCACAGTGCCCTCTAACACCACCACCAATTATCCGTCGTAGTCCCAGGATAACCATGTCCGACAGTCGTCTTTACAGCCGTCTCCTTTACCGAAGGGTCACGGATATCCTTTATTCCACCACAACCTTTGACGACTTGCCCCTGGAATCTCGGCGGGTCGGAACAGAGATCGGAGACGTCGGGTTGTCACGGCGGACGGATCTTTCGATGTGATCTTCAACATTGCCCGCCAGCAGGCGACCTACTCAATCGATTCGGTGTTCCTGAAGGATTTGAGCAGGTCTATCTTGAACCTGCAGACGTCGCTTCGCGATCGCAATATCATCGCTCGGGATCAGATGTATCGAACACAGAATCAGCAAGCGACGTCTAGATGTAGACGCAGGCGTCGAAAGCAATGTGTAAGCATTCCTTGACGGCTTACCATTCTATATTTTCATAACTTTTCACTCCAGATTCCTCCCGTTGGGTGCAGGAGCAGTTGTGGAGATCTCCACTTCTTCGAAAGAGACTGCAGTGCTGCTACTACCAGACGGGGCATCACGCACAGATATTCGGCGCAAGAAAAGATTCAGAGTTACACGTTGAAGCATGCGCAGCGTTGGTACGCATTCGTCAACGGAGATTTGGAACGCATGGTGGATAACGGGGATTTATACCTTGTGACCGGGACCGACAAGTCAGCTTCGTGGAGTCTTGCAGCAGTTTGAAAATCACTCTGAAACTGTAAAATCTCCCTTAAATTAAGGCGACTCCCGTTTGGATCTGCAGGACTTCGTGCGCATGGGAATGGGAAACGGCCAATCCTTTGCGGACTCAGGTCCAAGGCCAATTCCGACAGAGGACAAGCCCGAGAATCAACCGTCTTCCTCCGTGGTTTCAAAGTCGAATTAGCTCTTCTCCTCTAAAGAAATCCGCAAGGCGATCTCTATTGTCGATTCGAAGCCGTCGGAGATTCTTTCGAAGGGAGGCAGCTCCCCTTTTCACAATCACGCTCGACCGGTACTGCGAGCTTTTTTCAGTTCTGCTCCCTCGGGAGTAGTGGTGCAACTGGCACAAGGAGGCTCTGTGCGACTCGGCTGAACACTTCCCAGGGATAACAACGTCGTCATCGATTTCCACCTTTGCGTTGTTATGCTGATCGCTCCTCCGAAGCAATCCATAAATGCGATCTCGATTGGCGAATTGAACAGGTCGGATGTTCCGTCCAGAGCTGGTGGCTCCCCTCTTCGTCAATCACGCCAGACTGGCCGACTGGAATAGGCGCTGCTTTCCCAGCCCTACTACTCCGGGGGGGGTGGAGCAGTCGGCGATCAGCTGAATACTTCCCGCGAAATCCTAAAGTTCGTTTTAGGTTGAGGGTTGTCCCGATCATGTTGATTTTTGCAATAGGCGTACCATCCTGCATCCGTCATCAACGAGTATCTTCTCAAGTCTGTGAGGTTTTTACATGATGTGCTGTCTCAATTTTAACAATGAATTTATGTAGTCATATTCTGCCGTGGTGGCAAGTAACACATGATGATGAATGGATGTCCATATTGAATGAAGTACGTTATTTCGCTTTTGATTAGATTCACCACATAACTCCCTGTTCTGTAAGAACGAAAAAGGATTTCCGGACGACTGCGAGCTTATTACGCGAATCGCCGGCAAATACAGAATGGAAACATCCTCTGGTGATTTTTATTACTTGTGTCGTGGTTCGAGCTCCCTCTTTCTTGAAAAGACCGTGTTTGGCACTGACGGTCCGGGAGGGGCGCCACTGTACGCTGGGTGTCATGCGTCCACACACCACCTACTCGCACCGCGTCTGCGCGAGGCAATACATTCGCTTAATTCCAAAATGGCATCCTTGATGAGCCAGCGGCGTGATCTAGAGTCGCGCTTGGAACAGTCCGTATGGCGGCAGTCCCCGTCCTCGTCTCCCAAGGAACTCCTTTCGTCGATCTTATCATCGGGGTTAGGGGTGACACGGAGGACAATTTCGGAGTGTGGACGAAACGAAGGTCAGTATTGGAAGCATAATGCTCGTGTGGTAAGTCGCCGGATTTGTCCCAAGTTATGGATTGACACTTCTGCGTAGTCGATACTGGCTAGAAGTCTCGCTCTCTACACCGTTGCTATGGGCCAAGATTGCGGTCAGCCCGCACCACTCGCTCGAGAAGGCCCGCCGTAAGCTCGCCGCTCGAAATCGTGTCCTCTCGACATATCCATCAATTTCGGCGCAAGGACCGAGTACACTTCTAGTGTAATGGAGCAGGTCGTCCACGCGATGGACCTCTTTCGCCCGGCGTGTGGCGTATAAAATCGTTCCGCCTCAGCGTTCCCAACCGACCGCAGGCCCACGCGGTACTATTGCGTTGCCAAGAAGACGCTCCCCTTCTCGAAGTGTTGTCTATCCGCATATACCATGCCATGCAGGACGACAACTACTCCCTCGCGCCGCTGCCGCTGTTCAATGGCCGCACGCCTCGCCTGCGCTCGTGCTCCCTGACGTCCTTCAATTTCGGCTGGGACGTGCGGCTCGTCTCGCGCCTCGCGTTCTGAAATTGGGGGTTATTTCAACGCGCACACCCCTTCCACCAACACCCTCCTCGGTTCGGTTTCTTCCCATTTTATCCCAGTTACGGTCGTTCAATGCCCCCTCCTTCCCAGGAATCTTGCGTGAATGCCCCCAGTTGGAGGAACTCGCTCTGCGTGACTTATCAGACGTCGACTGTGCTCCGTGTTTCTCAGACTCAGAGGATTTCGACTTTCCTCAGCTAACGAAGATCGCATCTTCCTCGACCAAAAAGGCGTTATTCTATTATGCCGGAACCGCCTCACGCGACAACTAATGGCTCAGTTCACGTTCCCGAACCTGGAGTCCTTAGAATTGTGCTATTTAGAAAACGTTACTCCGGTCTTACAGTGGTGTATACTCAAGCGCTCACCTGCCTTCCCCTCCGACGTCTCCGTATAGAGACCTCTCTATTTGATGAGATGAAGCTCGTGGATGTCCTAGGGCGGCTTCCGTCTCTGGTCACGTTGGAACTAGTGGACTGCGAAGACGCTTCATCCGGGCTTCTTCGAGTACGCGAACAATTTCGTCTCTTCATTAAGCCTAGCTAATTGACTACTCTAGGGCCCTGTCTTCCTCCCAGCCTTGGGTATGCCCCAAGCTCGAATCCCTCACCCTCGATGCATGCACATCGTTGGATTGGGGTTCGCTGCGCACGTTCGTTGAGTCAAGATTACCCGCCAACTCTCATGCGTACCCCCGCTCTCAAGCGCGGCGCCCGCGTTTCATTCTTCTCAGCCCACGATTACCTTGGCGTCCACGGCGGCAGCCGCCACGCCCGGTCGCGATCCCACCTTCCCGCGCGAAATCTGCATCCCCCGGTATATCTAGGCCCACTTCGCCTCCGCGCGATCGATGTGACGCGATGCAGCCAGATCAGCCAGGAGATGGTACAGTGGCTGCAGTTGCACGTCGCCTCGGTCAAATGCCAGCCCATGCCATAATAAGTGGTTCTCGGGTCGTTCCAGCCAGTTTTTCCTATTTCTTATTTTTGCATAACTTTTATACTGGATAAACGGATGTATTTGTAAAACGGAAATGGAATAGATCTGCGCATATCTCGCGGTACATCTTGGTGTTCAAACGGTGAGATTCAAAGAATATGGAGCTCCAGAGCTTCAGAGTCCAAAGGCTACAGTCCTCCACTGTCTGCACACTATACAGAGGACAAGGGAGCTTTGTCGGGGT
>JARKIC010002824.1:0-46636 GCA_029378375.1 Mycena olivaceomarginata | reverse complement strand
CCAAAGCTCCCGTTGAGCGCAGGCGCGGTGGGCACCAGACTCGACGGGAGGGCGATATTCGAGCGCGGGGCGCTGTTCAGCATCACATTGAGAAGATGTTTCTTGGAGGGCGAGAAGGGCGGAGCGTGTTGGAACTTGGCCGCGACAGAGGGCGGTGGGGCAGAGGCGCGCAGATCCACGCCGTTGGTTCCCGCGACCGCAACACAGTTGTTGGCGCGGTAGGTTGCGGAGCTGTTGAACGGCACCGTGGCGGGGTTGATCTTCGATCGGTAAGGGAGCTGGAGTGATTGGTTATTCGTGAGCAAGGAGAAGGCAACGTCCCGGGTAGTTAGTTCGTCACGTACGGTTATCGCGTCTGGTTTGGTTTGATTCACCCGCTGGATCACAAGGCTGACCGAGTCGGCGAGGGGGAGCGACTGCTGGGCGAAATCGCCCATGACATACGTGAAACCCGTGGCGGTGAGGGCATAGCTCGAGAAGAACCTGGGAATGACCGATGAGATAAGTGTGCAGCTGGTGTGAAGGATCGTGCATACGAATTCTGACGCGTCCCGAAACCTTCGAAGCCTCCGGTGATGAGAGCATTTGCGTTTACAGCGTCGAAAGGTGGCCGGCCGTTGATCGACAAAACCTTTGCCCCCGAAAGCTGGCGAAGGATTGGTGAGAACCCAGAAGGTCCACGAGAAAGATTCATACGGATTCGAGTTTTCCTTTCAATGGGCCCGGGAGCGCATCCTGCCACACAGAAATCTCGTCTCCGAATTCTGCTGAAGCCACCTCGAAAGCTTCTGGAACGATGTAAACGTTTTGGGAACCGTCGTTCTCCGTGAGGAGTGCCAACGGAATAGGGAGAAAGTTGAGAAACAGGGCTATTGGCAGGTTCAAATGGCCGTTCAACAGAACAGTTAAAGTGGTCCCTTACAATCCTTGAGCCTGAATTAGCCCGAAATCCAACCGATTAGAGGAAAAGAGAGCACATACGTAGCATGCATTGATCCACATGCAATGTCCGTCATTCAGTCGCTTGATTGTGCGCGACAAGTCAATATGGAGGTCGTAGTCGGAAGCGTAGTGCGTCTGAGAAACGCGGTCAATGTCCTTGAAGAGATCCTCATGCACCCATTCATCGAAAGGCGGAGGCGCGTTGATTTGATAGTTGACCGAAGTGTGAAACGCCAAGGTCTTGCTCACGACTTCGAGTACCTAGAAGAACATGGTTTTCTTATACCAGTGAAATTTAAACTGGTTCTTTTACATTGCCTTTGATGACTGGATCGACCTTGAAAGACGAGAAACACGCCCGCACGTCGGCGGGAGCAACCCATTCCTTACCACCAATCCTTGCACAGGGATCGACTCCAATGTCTCGCGGATCCAACGCAGCGTGAACAGAGATGAAAGCGGAGAAAAGAACTAGAAAATGGCGAAGAGGCGTCATGTTGAGTTGGATTTCAGGTGGTCACAGATTCAGAGGTAACCTATTTAAGCTTTCCTCGCTAAGCCGGAGCACTAGTCTGACCCAGGGACTTGAGATGATCAACGGCCCGCCCCGATTTTGCCATTCAGGGCCAGAGCTCGACGAATGGCTGAATGACCGCAACGTAACCTGCACAGTAGTTTCTCCCGCGGAAAGAGCCAGCAATTCCGTTAGCTGCTGCGCACGTACATATAATGTCGACATGTGTGAAACCTCTCGTAGACTGCCTAGGCTAGCGTTGATGCGGTTGCGAAGTGAGAAAGACCCCAAAAGTTGTTCCTGTGCCGTTGGTGTGCCGCAACAGGTGGCCCACGTTTCAATATCCGGCTGACGCAGAGCGCTTATGAAGAACCCGAGTAAGTATATCCATCCAGGTGAGAGAAGGAGGCAACTTGAAGGATGATGTCCAAAACGAATTGGTCACAACCCTGTCATCGACTCTGTTCGATTGGCATCGCATTCCCAAGCTTGCTTCATGCTCACTCGAACGGTGGGTCGGTGGCCGCGTGACTTCTTCTTTGCAACGGCTTGATGTGAAATCTCACCTCGATGGATATACTTGGGCCGGATGACTTAAAAAACGTTCTGTGTTTGTTCCGAGTCTGAGACTGCGTCAGACCGGCCTTGAAACGCGGGCCCGACAAGTCCTCAACACTCAGATGTTGCTCAGATGTCGACATTATATACCGGCTCGACACGACAAAAAACTGCGGCCGCAGCTATTACGTTGCCCTCATCGCCGCCCAGCCAGTCCCAGTTTTCTTCAAGGACAATATTCCATTCATCGCAATATAATGCCAATATTATGTCATTTATACGGGTGAGACAGACACAGCTTTCTATTCATTTCGCGTTCAGCAGCACATGTTTTGTTGGTTACAACAAAGCCGTCGTTTGTTCTTGTGCAACCGACCGAATGGTGAGCCATTTTTCCCCACCGATTGATCGGTCTCGTTGTTTTGTCGCCCTTTCAACACGTTCATTCCCTTTTGTTTCAAAGGCGCGCTCTCCTGCAATAAATGGTTTGTGTTTGTTCAGAAATGCGAGTCCTTTGGGTTTCGCATGGTTTTTGCCATTCGCATTAATAACCTCCAGATTAGGTTGAGGACGCCAGTTCACCTCGACCCCGCCGGATGTTATGATATTCATTTAGGCCATCCAAAATGGTTAGCATAGGCTTCATAGCGAACTTACACAACTCTCAGGCGGAGTGTCGTACTCTAATTCGCTATTCAGTGTTTGTGGTTTCTTTTCTTTCTAAAGTTCATGCGGACTTCATCTGACGTCCACAGAGGCCATGGCCAAGAAAGAATGGGTCAGAAATGTCCAATATTCTGCCCACCGGCCACCAAACCAGCCCCGGTATCCCCAGCACTGCGTGAGATCCCCTCCCTCCGCTGTCATGCCATGGAAGGCCATCTCTCATCTCAACCGACGAGTGGAAAAGCCGCTGTTCTCGTTCATATTAGCTGTGTCCAACTGACAAGATTCTGGGAGGCGATACGAGAAATTAGGGGGTTTCAAAGTTAAAACTTGGTGCCCAACTTGAGGCCCAACTTGACCTTCAACTTGACCTCCAACTTACGGAGTCGGGAGCCCAAGTTGGGCAGAGTTGGGCCTTTGTCTGTGAAACACCTAAGCAGACGTGTGCACGCACAACTTCGGAAGTCGAGGCATCGCGTACCATAACCGAGGTGATGCAGCCGGAGATCCGAATTAGCCGAAGTTGGAGACGAAGTTGGCCATCAAGTTGGACGTCAAGTTGGACATCAAGCTTCAAGTCGAGCACAAGAGCTCGACTTGACCTCCAACTTGGATTTTGGGTTCCAACTTGACCCCCAACTTCGCAAGTTGGAACGCGAGTTGGAGCTCAAGTTGGAGCTCAAGTTGGGCCCCGAATTTTAACTTTGAAACCCCCTATTGGTACCTTGGTAAAGCGAGATAAGCGAAATTTTCTACTTTGGATCTCATCCATAAACTTCAGATATCCCCACCCGACTTCCAATGAACGAGGAGAGGCTGTCCGGGCAGTGGCACATTTCTTAGTTGTGGCTACCAGTATTCCTCGACATCACACTCTTCCCGACATACACAGTACTGCGTAAGATCACCTCCCTCCGCCGTCTCGCCGTACAAGGGAATCTCAACTAAACGATGAGACAGCCGCGTTGGTACTAGTCTTACCAGCTGTGTCAAGCTGACGGAATTCCCGGAGGAGATACAGCTACCGCATACCCCGGATCCCGCAATCTACTAATAGGCATTGGTACCTCGAATAGGGTGCATTGTGTGTAGGTACGCGAATCATTTTACTTTTGGATACCATCTATCAATGGATACTCCAGCTTCTGCCGCGGTTACCTGATAAACCCCACCACGCGGTTCAATCGCTTTTGAACGTAAGGGTTCTCAGCGGTTGAACGAGGTGTGAGCTTGGGCGGCTCCCGTCCACAGCCCAGCCAACTCTTTACAGCGGCGATCTGTTCGGCATGGCCTGGCGTGAATAAGCATGATGCGGGACTTGCGGAACGGCGAAAACGGTGGGTATATACTACAGGAGATTCACCGTGACTTGAGTGATCTAGCCATTCGGTACTACCATCATGGGCAAAGGGATTTTGCCGCAGCAGTGCTTTTGCCGCATGCAGCAGCGGCACGGCACTGCAGCGGCAGTCTGCGGCAGTTGTACTTGCTGCAGACGTTGAGCTGCTTGGTATTGCAGTAATTAGTGGTTTCAAAGGTGTCGGGGCACTCTACTGTAGCTAATGTATCCTTTTGCCATTGCCCTGGGTTGAATAAAGTCTTGCCCACGACATTAAAACGTGAATTATTTCCGACCAGCGGCAGTCTGCGGCAGTATGGCGGCACCTCAACACATGCAAACATTGGGCAGCGGCAGTCGGCAACACTCTGCAGCGGCAAAGTTGGCACTTTGCAGCGGCAGTAGCGATATTTCAGCGGCACTAGGCCGTATGCTGCGGCACTTCTGCAGCTGTCTGCGGCCGGTTCAAGGTCGGTTATGTGCTCATTACCAATTGAAATGATTCACGGACACCCATTCATAAATAGTATGCAACTGATACAGAGCTTGTAAGTACAACACCAGGACAAGGAATTTGTACAACAAACTATTTACTAAGCGGGCAGCAAGTAAGCGTCATTGAGGCCCAGGTTTAGCATGCGCGGAACAAGCGCCAATAGCCAGGGAGAATGTGTGCCACAGAGACCCAAATCTTAGTTCCAAATCAGGGCATAGTTCACAGCATCGAGAAGCATTCACTCACGTTGTAGTAAAAATACGAGTTTCTATCTTCCTCGACGGTGGGGTATTTGACGAATCTTCCACCGGCGTATGATCCTAGCGCAGTGAATGCAACGGCGCAGCAAGGGTCGAGGTCCCAGATCAAGGAGAGTCCCGTTGACCACAGAATGACACCCAAAAGTAGCGTAGTTCGGCTGGGACTCCCAAACGGAGAGGAATGGTATCACGGCTGATGAGGGCGTCTCCAACAACTGGATAAGTCAGTGAGGAGAAATCTCCACTCATGGATTACCTACTATCCCGAAAGTCTAAAGAGCAGCGCGACTCAGTAAATGTCCAAAAATGAGGCCCGTACTTACCTTGAGCATAAATCGTCGTCGCAAAAATACTTGCGCTGAGAAAAATGGCCAGCCACCCGCATTATCGAGGCGGCTCTTGTCATCCCTGCGTGGATGTCAGAGATATCTGTGCACATTGAATGAATCCACGAACTTGCGACCAATGTTGTTCCCGCTTCGAATGCGGCAAAACCCAGCCCATTCAGTGCATACCTGGTTGCAAAGTGTGCACCAGACCCCCGGAGCTCGTTGTACATGAGTGTGAATGCCGAAAGCGCCATGCTGGAGAACATTGCCTCCTTGCTATATATCAAGGACAGCGCCCAACACATTGGCACCAATGTCCAACGAAGCACAGTTGCAGCCTGAAGGGTGATTCTACCTGCCGGCAGAGGGCGATCAGGTTTGTTCGTTTCGTCCTCGAGCGATGCAGTTTGATTAGACGTGTTGAAACCGAGAAGATGGAGCCAGAGCCAGAAACGAGGTGCGGAACGTTTGGATCGACCTCAAAGGTGCCGCAACGATAGCAAATATGGACTGCCAACCGGGCACATTAAAATATCTGTGAAAGGAGTGGAGGGAGCTTACAATGGGAACCATCGTGGTCATGAAGTCGGATTTCGTGAAAAGCCACAGTGTTTTAATGTGGTATGCAGCGGAGTCCCCGACCTCAGTACCGTCATTTGTGAATTACATGCGAAGCAACGGTTGGACTGACCTTTTGAATCGTGTTTGACGGGAGAGTGTCGAATTCGAGAAATTTGTGCCAAGAAAGTTCTAGGATAGAGAGGGCGCTGAAATTCATACCGAGAGTGGGGGTGAAGTGACTCTTCATAGAGTCGGTCCTTAAGAGGCTGAAGGAGTTTCAAAGGAGCTGTGACACGGCAACTACTAAATCGAGACTAGGCTGAAGGGGTTGGCGTGTATCGATCTATTACAAATGTGGTCCTTCTGATTTCGCCTCACCACCGGCAGCTGACTACATACGCGACGAGTGGGCCCAGTAGAACTCGCCTAAAACAAACCAGGCCCGCTGTTCTATCACAGATCAATACGGCGTAATGCGGCCGAGTTCCACCCTCCCTGTTGCCATCCATTTATTCATGCCTCGCAAGTTTCAAATTATATTCATTAATCTGTGGAATGGATTTATTTCATGCGGACTCATGTAATAACCTCCGAATCCCGCTTCAACGCTCCGTCGTATTAGTCCTGTTGAAGATAAATCTAGTTTTGGAAAGCTGGAGTCCTAGACGTCGGAACCCGATTCCCACTCCCATTCTCTCCCATCCTTCTCTCATGACGTCCATGCGAGCACCTGATTGCGAGACAAAGAAGCAACAAACTTCTCCCGAAATACATTGCCTTCGGCTTTAATTTCAATTCGAAGACCATTCCTGCATGCACTGGAGGATGTCGTCACCCTTGGCTTTTGAGGCATTTGGAGCATCATGCAGACGTCCCCAGGACACCCACCACTCGTCTGCATCGTCAGCTGCATTGTACCCGAAGCTAGACTTGTCCTCAACAGATCAACAAGAAATTAACGGGGAACTTACACGTCCCGCATGTTGTCCCATATCTGACCTAGATCATTGAGATCACCGGAGTCCATGACATTGCGCCCGGCCGCTGCATTGGCCCGCATCCCTGCGACATGTTTAACCCGAATGGGGCCGTCCGGCAGTGCCATGAGGTTTATGTACTCTTTTCCGAAGTATCGATAACTGAGCAACGGGGCTTCCTAAACAGTCCTACATGAGAATCGGCAAGTCAAGTGCGCTCCCGCGTACCTCTTCTCCTCGAAGGCATAGAGGAATTCCGTGATACGATCAGCATCACGTATGTGCGAGAAGATTTTCCCGATGAAGGCACCGTCTTCTATCGCGATTGCGTAGGCATGCAGGGATATGATCTTTCCGAGGACATTAGAACGAGACAAGAGCCTAGAGAACACATACCGGGAATGGATGGGCTGCTTCGCCAATGAGGACGACTTTCCCACTACTCGAAACCCACGATTCCAATTCATGATAGCTTTTTATCTCGACGCATGTTGCGGGCTGAGCCAGCGCGGCGAGTCTCTCGATCCTGTCAAATGGTCAATATAGGCACGAGAGAGAAGCAACAAATGGCGTACAATGGATCACAGGGACCGAGAATATCTGTGATATGTCGCTCAGCAGGCTGCGACCAAGTTCCGTCCTGAAGACCGTCGGGGGTGTATACCCAGAACACTACATCCTCATCCTTTCCCTAATCCGAGTGAGTATTAGAGAGAAAGAGGATACGGTTACGTACCGCGAGGAATGCCTGCGCACCTGAGTCCCAAATTAGTCTCTGGACATGGAGAAATACCGCTGACGTACCCCGGTTGGATCCCTGGTAAAATGTGACCATATGCTTCTGTCAAAGTATGCTTGAGAACAAAATAATTGATACGGTCAAAAACAAACCTGAGACGGCTCGTAGAGGGTTTTAAGTTCCGAATCCGCAACTGCGACATTCTTTGGAATGATTGCACTGGAAAATTATCACACCTTCGCAAGCGACAGAGCGAAGGGTAAACTGACCTGTAAACTGCGAGCCCGCTAGGCTCATCTTCCAGAGTTTCGTCTCTTGCTCTTTCAGCATTCTTTGGCGTATAAATCCAGATGCGCCATCAGCGCCGATTAGGACATCACCTGAGTGCACCATACCCGACTTGAGGGTTACTGAACCGGCTTCGAAGTCTGCATCAACGACCTCTGTGTTGAATTCTACAACGACAGATCCAGCGGTGGAACTGTTTTCCGAAGGCTCGCGCAATGCAGCATCGTAGAGAATGTGCAAAATGTCCCGATGCTGAAACAGACGGCTGAACTCGTTTTGAAGTCATGATAGATAATAGCACTCACCCGCATTTGCAGGAACAGTCCCCCCGCGTCTTCCATCAGTTCAGGGTCCCAGTGATGGGCCCCAATGTAATCTCTGCCAGAATCGCTGCCTTCGTCTAGCGAAGTTTAAATCCCGTGTGCACGAAAAAAAAAAGAGGAAGGGGAAGGGAGTTATTCGCTTACATGTATAGGAGGTAAATCCCTTCCCTATAACAGCGGTCGCCCTGACCTCCTCTTCTAACCCCCAATTAAATAGAATTTTGCACCCATTGGGCACCCTGTGCGACGTCAGTCACAAGGTATATCCATTCCGGGGGATTCAATTGCCTGGTACCACCGGTCGGTATCTGTCGCATCGTTAAAACCATGGATAACTCGGGAAACTCAAAGACCCGTACCCGTGCTGGACCCCCGAGCTCTGAATCCTTTTCCAAGACCAAAACATTTTGCCCGGCCGCTTTCAATGAGATCGCTGCAGAAAGACCTATGCCAGTCCTTATGGCAATTCTTTGACATATAATTGGCCACACGTACCTGCGGTAGACGCGCCAACGATTATCTGTTAAACAGACGTATGGTGAGTTTTTTTTTGGGTGTCTGTAACCCGTTTACTCACGAATTTGAGGCTGGGAGCATGCGACATTAGGATGTTTGCCGGAGTGTATACTGGGAGGGACTTGAGAGGAATAGGGATATAAGACCACCGACTAGGTGTGTGGGCGTCGGAAGGTGATTGAATGGTTTATGGCCTAGCGACTGCACGACTTGCCCGTGTGTTAAGAATAGCGGGGCGGGTACAGATGGAGGTAATGGCAGGGATGGGGATGGGTAACGCTGGATGTGCGTCCGGTTCCGCTGATGTGCGGGGAGCTAGATAAACAATCTTATTAGCTCTTCACTCGGTCGTGTGGGTTGGCAGAATCTAATGTATTATATACCTAGATAAACAATCTTATTACTGTAAGGACTGTAAGTATGAGGAAAGGGAAGTAAAGGAGAGACGTACGCGCTTCACTCGGCCGTGCAGAATGAAGAGCGTCGTGGGGGACACGTAGGCTATATGTAATATGAAAAATTCCAGCCGTCGCTCGTGCGTACGCACGAGCGAACTAGGCTCCGCGCCGGCTTGCTCCGAATACATCCGTTAACACTGTGATGTTCTGGGAAATCGAATGAGCGATCTGAAAATCAAATGTGCAAACGAGTTCTGTCGTCGGTGTGTCCAGATTCCGGTCCACAGAGACACACAGAAGATGCTAGCTCATGGAACTCCTGTTTTACAAGGCCGGCGAACCCGCCACGAGTGCGACCCTGCACGGAAATACGACATCGAGAAGCATCGGGACTCGGCGGACGTACGGGTGGGTTTGATGTGTTAGTCCTGGCATTAACTCACGAATCTCCTCGGGAATCCGCGCTTGATATTACCGTCTTTGTTCTGCATGACAGATAGGCGGATTGGTCCAGTCCAACAGGCAGCTGTTGAGACCAAGTCGAAGAAGCAACGCAATGCAGCCGATCCGAGCTGGCCGTGAGCGTGCGTTCCATCACATGCCCGTGACAGGCGCCTCGCTAGACTTAATTTACCCATTTTTGCAGGCATGCGTGCGGTGTACTTGCCTGATTGAGTCAAAGTTGAGCCAAGCTGGAATGATCAATCCAATCCCAGCAGCACTATGAATGCACCTTACTGTACGTCGGAGTTTCCTCTTCGTGTAATTTGTCCACGATTCTCTCATTACATGTGGGGGCAGGCAGATACATTCAACGCTCAGCCCTGTGCGTCTGATTGGGAGCAAATAAGAAGGTTTGTTTGATGGCGGGAATGCCGGCGATCCGAAATTGATTCCGTTGAGTGAGTCACCATTCTGAAATCGTCCGACATCCCGGTTTAAAGGCAATAATCCAGAATGGCCAATTTTCATCAGAACTCAAGGGATTGCTGGAATGAATAAATCTGAAACGTAGACCCATTATTTACCTGAGCGTTAGTTTGACCAGAGGAGCACACCCTTTGCGCATGGACAAAATCCCACGGTTGGACCCACAGAATCTGCACATGATAGCGACAAACAACATATCAATCCAAAGAGGCTTCTAATTCAGGTGGAACGTCAGAGATTGTTCCAATGCAACCCGTCTCATTACACTACTGTTCCTTGACCGTACTCCCATTCTATTCAAATGCTCTATCACTCTCAAGTGATCCAGAACACAGATGTCCACTAGCCGGCGCTGTGATGGGTGGAACAATTTTATTCATAGCCGGCCCCGCGTACGCCGCGGCCGGTGGGACCTCATGCGGCATAACCTCGCGGACCTCGAAAACCTTCTGCATTATATATTGGTGCATGCAAGATTTAAATTCTCAGGCCGTAGCAGCTTTCTTTACTGGCGGGACGTCTAACGAAAGCGCTCTAACTCAGTTGTTGCAAACGGCGAAGTGTAAAGTACGTCCGACGATTTCGCTTGACGGACCCCGCGACTTGGCCAGAGCCGGGTATCTCAACAATGTAGCAGAATAACTAAGTAGCCCCGAGCACCGTCAAGTTCTGGCTAGAACAAGTGCATAGTATATGGTACCTGTCCACTACGATATCCACGCGTATACATATCCTGTCAGCCGCCGTCATCGTTTCGACTCTGCACGGAAGACTACCCGTCTGGCATAAGTCTTAGACCTTCGATGATCAAACACTCTGTCGGTTGGGCAAATCAGTTTGATCAAGACTGGAAAACACACGACCTGACCATGGCCTGGATCTGGCCGCAAATATCGGGTGAATCAGCGCCGTTGGAATGGGAGAGGCGAATGCGGGGAACTCGGTCTGGTGTCATCCAGATCTTCTGTAGGTCCACGCGTGGAGGCAGCATGAAACCGAATGGAATAGAAAGGAGGGGGCCCGGGTCCCACGGAGACGGAGAATCGGAGGAAGAGTTCTTTCCCGTGTTATCTGGAAGGAATAGAAAACCGTGGAGCGGTAAAACGGCAGTTTGAGAAGGCCGTCCGCCGCCGATGTGGGTCCACCCCGAGTTGGCACTGTGCCTGAGCTAAGTCCACCCTCGTAGTTACAAACGTCCATGGAGGACCAGGATTATCCCGGAATGATGGAAACGTCGTTAGAGAGCCCAAAGATAGGAAGTGGTGTACAGCGCTCAAGGAGAGGCTCTTCCGGGTGGGTGAGGTCGCTCGTTAAACATTCACAAGACATCAAGCAATTCGCGACAGCCAAGCAAAGTCTATCCGCAATCCGATTGTATTTCTACAGGGTTTGAGATAAAATTAGACATGGAGGTAAACTGCACCACGGTGGGATACACACTACTGGGGAAAGAATTAAATTGTTGAGGAAGAAAGAGAAGACAAAGAGAATACTTCGAATATATTCGTCCTCGTGTGGATTTTCCGCCGGCGCGGCGGGGCCCAGAGTGAATTGAGTCCGTATTCTGATCGCGTTGTATTAGCTCCTCGACAAAAAACCTGGTGTGCTTGTTTCAACCCAGATGCTAACGAAGGCGAGGCCCCCTGACGACCAGTACTGTATTTGGATACGAGAAATTGTGAATTGCGGTGAGGGCGATCCCTCCTAATTTATCGAGTAACTCAACCAATTAGTACGATCCCCATGTGCACTGAAGCCACATCCCTCGGGCAATGGGTGGCGGTCGAGAGAAAGATCGGCTTGTGGATTATCGCCCGAACCTGAATCATCGATGCCATCATATTCCCGAAACGCCAAACCCTGTCTTTCGGCCAACTTTCTAAGTCAAACACTAGGGTACAAACGCGACCGATGCTGGTCCAATTGGCTCGCAATTTACCGTAAAAAAAGAAGTGGAATGGGATCGAAATACTTAGAAGAACTTGGATATGGCGAGGCGATCCTAAGATCAATTTGTCGTTTGAAGTTCTGGAATGCGTACTTGAGAGACACAAGGAAAAAAAACGGCGGTCACTGCGATCAGGACGACGTCGTCTTGAAAACAGATTATGGTTGGTTTGCGAGAAGATCGACCGAGAGTTAAATCGACCTCTTCGCGCAGCCCGCGAGCTGTTTGCACCGTATCCTGGAATCAGCCAAGAGAACCACGACAGGGACTGCGGTGTGAGAGAGAAAGATCAATATTAGACGGAAAGCTCTCGAATCGTGAGAACACGACATTGTATGTGTCAACAAATACGATTTATATCATTCACAGCCAACGCGAAAGCGCTGACCACCACAGAACTCAGAACACTAGAATCGCCAATCAACCACGGAATAACTGCGAATATAAACAGAGAAAAACGTACAGTAAACACCCGGGAACTTCTCCTCGAAGTGCTTGCTCCTGTACCGAGCCCAGCGAAGCCGACCTTGCGCTTTCAAGGCGTCCATGCGTGCTACCGCACCGTCCCCGAGGCCATGTCCGACAATATCGGGGTCGAGCTCGGATTCAATGAGAGAGAATGCCTCGATGGTGAAGGCACGATCGCCCGCAGGAACTACGCGCGATTCCAGAAAGTCCAGGAACGCGGGATCGTCGAAGAGGAAGAGCGACGCGAATGAGAAAGCGTGCAGCTCGGGCACAAGGCAGGATTGGGAGGAGTCAGACCGCCAGGCGAGGCGCTGGAGGAGGGAGTTCGTTATGAGGATGTGCTCTTCATCCTCGAAGTCAGCGTCTCCGGGGACGTCCCTGGATGAAAAGTTCCTGCAGGAGCTTCGTCTCCGACAGACACTCGGCAAGCTCGTCCTCGGTGATAACCATGTGGTAGAGGAAAAGCTTGGTCAGAGTTTCGCTGAGCGAAGAACGTGAGGCAAAGGCCGGGAACTGTTCCCTCGGCCAGAAGAGGGGATCGTCGTTGGGGCTGGATGAGCGGAAAAAGAAGCTCCCGCAAGTTGGGAAGAGTAAGCACCCCGATGATTTCGCCCAACGCCGCACGGGAATGCTCTTCACCTTCCCTGTCGAGGACGGCTAGTCGAAGAACAGGAATATCGGATTGGATTGTAATCAGAGCAGATGCGGAGGGGTTGACGACAAATTGACCTAGGTTAAGGCTGTACATGTTGAATTCGCACCGCCTCGAACAGTGCGACATGACTGCCAGGCGGTCGGCGATGCCATCCGCATTAAAACTCCAAGGTTGAGAGGCATAGTAGAGGTCATCTCGCGCAGCTGGCTCCAGGGTAGTTTGGGAAGTGCACCGTTGATATCAGATAATACGACGCGTGTCAGACTGGGAGCCGTTTGCAAAGAAGTCGATTCCCGCAGTGCCATCACCCCTCCAAGCGCGAGACGCTCGAGGTGGGGAAGGTTTCCGCTGACCCGCCAAAGAAAGGGCAAAGCGCTTTTGCCGAGGTACAGATCCGCAAAGCGCCATCTCTCGGCGCACTGCGCCAGTAATTCCAGACTATAATGACCGCGGCCAATGGACGCAGTAAGCTTTATGGTCAGTGGGAGTTGCCCCGATCGAGCCAGAGAGCGGGAAAGCCGCGTATCCAGATCCACTGCGATGCTGGCCCAAATAGGGCGGAAAAGCTGCGAGTCTGGGTTCCCTGGCTGTGCAATATCCAGATCCACTGCGATGTTGGCCCACAGGGATGGCGCGGCCATGATAGTGTTGTACCAGGTAGAGCACACCTGTAACAACGGCAGCAGATGCAGCTGGCCGCCAAGCCCTCGGCGGGCACAGATTGGCTATCGTCACACAGCACAAATAAGCTCCGGAAGAGCCCAGCGCGAAAATCTCCGCGAGGAGTTCTCTAGCAGCCGCCTCACCGGCGCGAATAAACTGCGGCATTCGCCGCTATATCGCAGCAAGGCATCATGCTCAGAAACTAGTCGATTCAGGGTTTGCTGAAGCATCTTGATTTCGGTACTGTATCGCGCCAAATCGATAGCGGCAGACGCAATTGTGGTCTGCAAATCAGACAGCTCGGAATCGCTGGCCATGGCATCGGAGCGAAGGAGGGAGAAGAGGCGCTGTTTCTGCGCGAGAGTGGGCAGAATGGGCGAAGAAAACGGACTGTGGTGCCCTTCAGACTGTGAGTTCATGGTGGAAGGAGGCAACACGCTTTGCATCAATGTCCAATTACGCAACATGATCGGCACAGCATCAATGCGACGTCGTCCATCATAGAAATCAGGCAAGCTCATTCAAGTTTACTTTACTTTTCTCATGGTCAAAATTAAATTCCATGAAACCTCGTTGAAACCGTCCAATCTACAAGCTTGAAGAAAGCACGAATTTTCGGAGTGCATCCCGCAATTCCAGGCATCAAGATTTCCAGCATGTCGGGCGATATGCCCAAATAATAAATAAGTCGAAGCAATCAGACCGAGTATCGTAATCCACCGAGGTGATTTGCTGTCTTGTTGAACCGAAAATTTCGGAATGCCAATGACTGCACCTCGCCTGTCGGAGTAGGCAGTCAGCGGGTAACCATTCTAAAGAGGTAAGAATAGAGAAGCGTGTATTCAGTTAGCTGACAGCTATCGACAGCTGTGGGCAATTTATGGGGAGCTGCGGACCAGATGTTGGATATTGGGCGTCTGCTCCGATTTTTCTCTATAGCTGGCTTTTACGCGGCGCCATTGGGATATAGTTTCAGGCGACGACGGGAGCGCTGCCGGACCTGTACTCATATGTCCACTTTGGAGGTGCCCGATTCATGATTTCTGTCAGCAAAAAATAGCGAGGTTTTGGGGCCGTCTGACGAAGATTTTGGATCCGCCGTCAAAGCCGATCGAGGCCGTGTCGAGATTCTTGAAATGGATGTAGATCTGCGGAATGCGGAGAGGTGAGTGTACCGCGAGTATACCGCACTTGCAAAGATTCACGTGCGTATAGCAACTATCCGCGGCGTTCTCTTACGCGATGCTGCAGGGATTCGGCTCGGGACTGGCACGATGTGATACTTTAGTGGTGTGGCCAATACCAACGGCTACATAAAGCGAACCGTGACAGGCTCGCGCTCGCCCAAGAGACAACCGGAATACAATATTGATACTCGTGAAGACCACCTCGAAGCAAAACAGGTGAGTTCGGGTCGATGAACAGACAGATTCCTACTCACTCCATTCCCAACAAACACCGCAGCCCGCCGGGCAATCTCCATATCCACCGCTATCGACACGGCAGTCTGTTCTGCATTTGGCTCGAATGGATCCGCGGTGGCGTTTCTTCACTGAACTCACTAAGAGGCAGAATCAACAATTGAATGGGTGGACCTCTGCTGTACAAGGTCAATCGGCAAACTCCACAGGAAGTACGGCCTCTTGATGCCAAGTACCTGGACTGCCAATATATAGTTTCAGAGTCATAAGTCGTATGTTGAATTACATTGAACAGAGTTCAGACGAGGTTATGATCTTTTATTCTTAGCGTTGCCGCCTTTGGGCTCATTCATTCCTCCACCCGATCCCGGATCCGTATGAAGGAAGCTGCGAGAAAAACAGCAGCCAGCACTTGATAATATTACATTTCCCGCCATCGGTTTACACATTGAGCGCCTCTCCTCTATAAGACGTGCCTATTCCTCGCTCTCCGTATGCACCAGTTCAACACACTTTGCAGCCGCCTCGTCAAAATCATCGAATGCGAAGATCTTCAGTCCACTCTCAGCCATGATGCGCTGGCCCTCTGCCTCATTCGTCCCTCGTATGCGCACCACCACCGGCATCCCCCGCTCTTTCAACCCCAGTTCGCGAAATGCCAACAGAACCCCGCGCGCGATCATATCGCCCAGCGTCAGCCCCCCGAATATGTTCACAAAAATCACCTTGACACGCGGATCGGCCAGGAGCAGCGCAAAGCTCTTCTTCACCGTCTCCGCCGTCGCCTTCCCACCCGTGTCCAGGAAATTAGCCGCACCCTCGCGTCCGTATTTCATGCCAGCCACCAGCGCCAGCGCGTCGACGGTATTCATCGCGAGCCCCGCGCCATTCACCAGCGTCCCGATCTGGTGGGCCTCGAACTTCTCGACCTCCGTCCGATCGCCCAGCTTCACATAGACGATACCGTCCGCCTCCGCGGCGAGCTCCGCGGGATCGACCGTCTCGGGCGACACGTCGCGCAGGGCGTGTAACGCGGCGTGGCGCCCGCACGATTTGAACGCTGCGTCATCGAACACAAAGCGCGGGGCCCACACGAGCAGAGCGCCGGTTGCGCCCGATATGGCGACGGCGACTTCGACCACGACACCCTCGTACGTCGTGAATATGGTGTAGAGTGCGCCGAAGAGGGCCTGCGCGGCGGCGACGGTCGGGGGTGCGGCGCCGTCGATGCGCAGGCCCTTGAGCACAGCGTCGATGGATTCGTTTGTGGGCCCTTTTCGGATGTCGAATGGGACGCGTGTGACGTGGGGTGGGCCATCGTATACGTATGGAACGGGGGCCACGAGGAAGCAGGGGCCGCGGCCTGAGCGGTCGATTGTAACCGAGACGACGAGCTCATTTTCCCCAGGTCCTGCTTCCCGCGTGAGGACTAATTCCGTGCTCTATGAGCAGGGTCGGAGGCGTGGCGCGGCGGAAGATGAAGAGAACGGCGCTGTTGCGAACTGTGGAATGCGGGATGGGGCTTGCGCGAGGTGTGATACTGACGACGTTGGCTATTGAACAGCTTTCGCTCTTTCGCTAAGAGGAAGGTGGGGGGTTTGTCGTTCAGTAATTCGCGCATGACTTCGCCGAACTCGGCCGTATGTCCAACCGTCACAGCACCAGCATCGGAGAGCAGGTAAGATTTCCGCCGAGCGTCATTCTCTCCTCGCCCTGTCCATGCGCCCGAATGGCCCATAACATAGCCGCTTTTTGCATACTCACCAGCAACGAGAGCTGCGATAGGCCTGAAAAAATTCCGCATAAGTTGTTTGTGAAACAAAAAACTGACTCTCAGATACTTACTTCGGGTCGCGAGGTACGCTTACGGTACTCCTTGATCCATGCAGCCGCCTCCTCTTCGGCTTGCCCGCCCACTTCGCCTACAATAATAATACCGTGCGTATCGGCATCGTGCTCGAACACAGTGAGCGCGTCGACAAAGTCGGTGCCAGCAATCATGTCCCCGCCCATGCCGATGCAGAGACTCTGCCCCAGGCCAGCTCGGGTGAGAGAGGCGACTGTCTCGTAGCTGAGCGTGCCCGACTTGGCGACTATTCCGACGTGTCCCGGCGCAAATGCGGGCAGGGGCTGAAATCCGATACGGCAGCGCCCGATGGCAGAGATTATTCCAGGTGCGTTAGCGCCCACGAGGCGGGATTTGGACTGAGATTTGAGCATGAGTGTATCTCGGGATGAATTAGCTTGGCAATTTCAGGCACATAGGCGTTGAATTCACCTTCATCATGTCGTGGACGGGGATATGCTCCGCAACAGCGACAATGAGTGGGACCTCCGCCTCAATGGCCTCTTCGATCGCTGCCGCAGCCTGATGCGCTGCGACGTAGATGCCCGTCGCATCGGGCTTAAGCTGCTCCATTGCTGCGCGGACAGTGGGAAGAACAGGTAGCTCCTGCAGGACCGGGTGCATGCCATTATGCCCGGGAGTGACACCGCCGACGATTTGGGTTCCCCAGGCGAGAGACTCTTGCGCGTTCGCCGTCGCTTGTCGGCCGGTGAAGCCCTGGAAGATGACCCGAGTATGGCTACCGATCTTGAGATTTGGGATGGTATCCTTGTATGATGAGGCTGGGGCGCTTGCGGAGGAGGAGCGCCGTCGGCGCAGGATGCGCGCCCTCGATCCGTGTTTACTGCCAGTGACTCGAACAGAGGCAGAGAGCATCGGGAGTGAGCAATATCGAGATCCGTGAAAGCACAGAGTATTCTTTGACCTCCAATTGTTTCACCGTTTCCAGTCGCGCGCAGTATCTGGCTGGGAAGACCGAGGGAGATTCGGGCAGTTCGGGAATATGGTGGCATTCGGCCGATGATCAATAAGCCGACATCTCCGAGTCCTCGGACCATTCAATTGACACCATGGCGGCATTGATGCTGTTATCAAGTTACGTGTGATTGGACATTGATAAATCGACGTTGCCCCCTTCCGCCATGAACTCCCAGTCTGAACGACACCACCCTCCGTTTTCTTCCCCAATTCTGCCCACTCTGGCGCAGAAGCAACACCTCTTCTCCCTCCTTCGCTCCGAAGCCATGGCCCGCGATTCCGACCTGTCTGATTTGCAGACCACAATTGCATCCGCCACTGTCGATTTGTCGCGCTATCATACGGAAATCAAAACGCTTCGGGAGACTCTGAATCGTCTATCTTCAGAACGTGATGCTCTACAGCGATATAGCGACGATTGCCGCAGTTTCTTTGCACCAGTGAGGCGGCTGCCCCCGGAAATTCTAGCGGAGATTTTCGCGTTAGACTCCACTCTCGGATCGTATATGTGCTGTGACGACACCCAGCACATGCCCCTCGAATTCGGCCGTGGGCCGCATCTGATGCAGCTGCTACAGGTGTGCTCTACTTGGTACGACACGATCATGACCACGCCCTCTCTGTGGGCCAACATCGCTGTGGATCTGGCTCTTCCACAACCAACGAGCCCAACTCGCAGCTTTCCCGCTGTCTGGCTCGATCGGGGAATCGTCCATTAACCATAAAGCTTGCTGCGTGCATTGGCCGAGGCCATATGCATTCTAGCCTGGAATTACTGGGGCTCTGTGCTGAGAGATGGCGCTTTGCGGATCTGCACCTCGAGGAAGGCATTTCGCCGCTTCTATGGCGGCTCAGCCGGAAATCTTCCTCGCTTAGAGCGCCTCGCACTTGGGGGCGATGGCGCTGATGGAATCGACCTTTTGCAACGGCTCCCAGTCTGACACGGGTCGTATTATCCGACATCAACGGCGCACCTCCGAAGCTGCCCTGGGGTCAGCTGCACGAGATGACCTACTATGCTTCTCGCCCCTGTAGCTTTAATGCCGATGACATTGCCAACCGCCTGGCAGTCATGTCCCACTGTTCGAGGCACTGCGAATTCAACATGTACAGCCTTGACCTGGGCCACTTCGTCGTCGACCCTTCCGCATCCGCTCTGATTCCAATCCAATCCGATATCCCTGTCCTTCGACTAGCCGTCCTCGACAGGAACGGCGAAGAACATTACCGTGCGGCGTTGGGCGAAATCATCGGGGGTGCTCACCCTTCCCAACTTGCGGGAGCTTCTTTTCCGCTCATCCATCCCCGACGGACGATCCCCTCTTCTGGCCGAGGGAACAATCCCGGCCTTCGCCTCACGTTCTTCGCTCGGCGACACTCTGACCAAGCTTTTCCTCTACCACATGGTTATCACCGAGGACGAGCTTGCCGAGTGTCTGTCAGAGACGAAGCTCCTGCAGGAACTCTTCATCCAGGACATCCCCGGGGACGTCGACTTCGAGCGTGAAGAGCACATCCTCATCACGGACGCCCTCTTCCAACGCCTCACCTGGCGGTCCGACTCCGCCTCTGCCTCCTGCCTTGTGCCCGAGCTGCACACTTTCTCCTTCGCGTCACTCTTCTTTTTCGACGATTCCGCGTTCCTGGACTTTCTGGAACCGCGCGTGGCTGCCGCGCGCAATCGTGCCTTCACCGTCGAGGCATTCTCCCTGATCGACTCCGAACCCGACCTCGGTATCGTCGGACACGGCCTCGGGGACGGTGCGGTAGCGCGCATGGAAGGCTTGAAAGCGCAGGGGCGCCTTCGCTGGGCTCGGTATGGTAGCAAGTACTTCAAAGAGAAGTTCCCGGGTGTCTGCCGTGCGTTTTCTTCTTCCTTCATTCATGTTCCCAGTGTTCTGTGATTCATTGGTGATTTCTAGTGTTCTGAGTTTTGTGGTGTCGGAGGTTTTTGCGGTTAACTGCAGATGGTCCAAGTTTATTTCTTATGTTCCGGGAGCTTTCCCACTCCGAATCCCAAGATCGATCTTCATTCTATCTCGCAGCGGTCCCTGCCGTGATTCTACTATCTATAACATGAATTGTTCCTCAGTGCCAGATATTATCCCCCCTTCGGGACCGATTCCGTGGGCGTAAATCGACTCCGTATCACGGTTGGTGCTGGGTTCTGGTCCTCCCAAGTGCTGAAGTCTGAGAACGCATTCCAGCATAATTCTAGCCTTCAACCAGGGAGTGAATATGTGCTCCTATACTCCGTTTTTCTTGCGACTTCTTCTCTAGATGTCCCTTCCACCTAAACTGATGCGTGATACCGCAATTACCGACAAATATGAGCATTCAGTACAGCTACGAGAATTGAAAAATTATCGTCGCGCGAGTTTTTCGATTCCAAGTTCTGCATGCATTGCACGCTAGCTCGAGATCAATAATAGAAGCCATTGGAGACCATAGCCAGGGTCGCCTGGCAGAAACTGCGAGGAAAGAAGCCGAGGTCCAACTCCCGGGACGGCATGTGAATGCAACGTCTGGAATTTCGTTTTGTTCACAAAGGCCAAGGCTAATCTGCATTACCTCACGAGGTTATGGTGCGAGGTTGATTAAATTGTTCTGGTCTATAATGGGCATCACAATATTATAAGCTCTTCACACGTCAAACTCGGGTGTGTATGATTGATCGAATTATGAAGTTCCAGAGCCCTTAACAGGCAAGGGAACAGGCATTTTAAGCGGCACTTAAAGGCTTTATAAAAAGGGTGCAACAAGTTCAATTAGTCAAGGTAGATGACGTGTTTTACGTAGTGAAGGTCGATAATAAGTAGCAGCGACGGTGACGAGAAGAAAATATGAATACGGTAGCGAATAGGATGCAACCAGTGCTGGATACAATAGTGACAATCGGATAATGGCTCTCTATAAGCGCACAGTCCGCAGGTGGTCGACTAGGCCCCCGGTGACTATATGCTTTCCTCCAGCAACGCTTCCACTTCGTTAGACCGCGGCTTGATCACACATCGAAGATCGTTCGGGTAGCTGGAACGAGGCGAGGGTCAAATCAATGCCTTATGCATGCAGACAATGACAACGCCTACTCACCTATCCACCCCATCGCTCATCGAGGCTTCCGGAACAATCACGTTTCCGTGTTCATCAGTGCATTCGAGATGGTGCACGTCGCTAGGATCGACACAATTGCGATCCAGAGGTTTCTCTCTACAAGTGGACGGCGGGACATTTTCTGTCAGGTTCAGATGTAAGGGAGTATTTTCACAGTCAGAAAAAATGTCTAATGCTCACCTCCGCCCGAATCCAAACAGGCACGTAAAAGGGGGCTCGCCGGGATCCCAAGGGCGGAGGGAGAAACCGCTCAGGGATGAATTTGGTTGGGTTTTTGTAGGTATTCTCGTCCAATGACATCCCACTGTGAAATAGGATATATTGTAAAGAGACGACATGAGCAGGAGAAAACAACGCAGACCGAACATTCGCAAGGATCAGGGAACCCTTGGGGATGTACATTCCCCGATAGACGTCGTCCTGGGTGGAGCGATGGGGGACACCTGGCATACTCCCATTAGTAGGCTCGCTAGCCGCATAAAATATACATGCATACCGAGCGGAGCGACTGGATTCCACCTGTCAAAAGTTACAGACTTCGGCGGGACAACGGTGTGGGATGGAAAGCTTGCCGGAGTGTTTCCTGCAATATGCACTCAACGAACGGTAGTTTTGCAACGGTCTTCAAATGTAGGAAACCGGGAGGTCCCGACGACAGAATCGATTTCTTTCTGCGCTCTGATTGGCATTCTGGTTCAGGACCATCGCGAGCAGGAATACAGCCACGACACTGCGAGTCTGCGGAGTGTGTTAAACTATCTTGGCACCCAACTTGAAAAACATTAGAATTACCGGAAGCTCGGCCCCAAATAAAGTTGCAGCTGCGCCCTTGAGCTCTTCGTGATCGAGTTCAGATGTACCATTGTCCATCTCCTCCAGCTGCGAAAGCAGAAACGAAGGTGAGGCATCGCCAGCTTCCTGTAACGACTAAGGTGATGAAATTTTCGGACAAAAGATGATTGCTTGCCCTCTGTCGCTGAACGCATTCCAGAGGGTAGTCGTATAGCTTGCGAACCACTGGCCTCCATGCTCTGGCGATGCCAGCGTAATATGCACCTGGGAACCAGCTCGGAAAATAGCGAACTAGGTGCAGCATGAGTTCGCAGGGAGGTGCAATGAAAAAAATGAACACTTACGGGGTGGAAAGAAATCAATCGGAGTACCGCCGGGCGGGCCTGTGACGGAAAAAACCTGATGCACCATCTTAGACAGCTCGAGATACGGGTCGTCGTCGGAGTCAATTTCATGGCCTGCAACGACTTGAACAAGTATACTTGTGGTGAATCTGCGATGTATGTAGGAGTTTATAAACATATAAATGAGATAGTGGACCTACTTGCTCAAGACGGCACCATACTTCTCTGTTGGTGACGCAAAGAGATTTCTGACGAGCCGGCGCGCCTCTTGAGTTTGCATTGGCTCGAATCCAGCGCACCTTTGGCGACTGAAGAAAGATTGGTGTACTTGGCGGTGTCTAGTAAATATTTCGCCATATCGCATAAATGACAGCATGTATGTCCAGCCTAGCCTGTGAATCATATATTAAGTACTGCTATTAAATTGTGATGGCTCACAATTCGTAAAGAGGCAACGGTGGTCTGTCGCTGTAGATGGAGCCCTTTTATCAAGAAGATCGACTGCAGCTTGTAGAGTATCGAGAACAATCATCGACTTTCCGAGCACTTGAAGATGCATCACATCGCCTATAACGAATGAGCGATAATTGCACAAACGGTAGCGCTCAAATACCAACCGTATGTTTTGGCCCATTCATGGAATAAGAATGGGGCTTGAGCCGTTGGCATATACCGAAGATGTCCGATGAGTGGGTCTTTTGGTGGTCCAGGAGGTAAAGGTCGTCTCTCTATTCGTGAACTCCAGAGATAAAGTATTGCGATACCAGTGGCAGTGACCAGCAGGACGTATAGGGTCAGTGTCATTATATCCTCTCGGGGGGGAAGGTGGGTGAGCTCGTTGATCCTGCTTTCAGGTCGGTCTATTATACACTTTCCACCGCTGTTAGTTAAGCCCCGCGCTGCGTGTGCCGAAGCAAATGACCGCTTCAGGGTCCCATGACGGTGGGTTCATTCACCAGGTCGGAACTCAGGAACCCTAAGGCCTCGTTCAGCAACGATAAGCTGTGCACCAGAAGCGTGCTTCTTGCAAATAGCCGGCGCATAGTCCGTGTCACCGTGTGAGCGCACTCGTATCTCGTACACAATGGCACGGAAGGCTGGGCCCCTCGGAGAAGCGCGAGACATGTGTGTACACCGCTGCCGACCAAGGGGCAGCCATCGAAAGATGGTCTGGGAGGGACCGTTATTCCACTTTTTTGGACAAAGTTTCTATAATTCAAAAACGTATTTGCACACATAAAAAAATATTGGCTTTTTTTTGGGCCAACCCAGGCAAAAAAAAACGTGGCAACCTGGCAGCGTGGGCCATCATTACCTGATCTGGATGTCGTGGTGCTCGGCTACCATGGGTGGTGTCTGGAGCCTGGACCACGTTTCCGACCCTGTGTGGAAAATTTTAAGGGTGGGTGCCCCTTGCTGCCGACACTCAGAAGATCATTGAAGATGATGGACGAGTGCGAGGCTCGGTTGGGACGGTGGAAACCTCAAGATATCCACCTGTAATGCCGTTACTGCGGCTCTGAATCCCCCCGACAAAGGGACGCTATATGCCCGCATAGGCACAGGTCCGTGGTGGACACTAAGTAGTGACCCCATCACTTCGATTGAGGAAGTGGCCCGGATTCACACCGGCGATTGCCGAATATTGAGTTGATGTCGAGACAGCTAAGATCAAATTACGCCTAATTTGTCCCGAACCACCACCATCGAAAAATGGAAGGCTGGATTCTACCTCAGTTGTACCTCAGCGGATCTACGATAAACGGGGCTCATCTGCATTGACAGCGGGCCCACGATATTCGAGACTGCGAGGACAGCCGTGAGAGGACGTGGTTGTCTCCGTCGCTGTTGGTGATCACTGCAGGGACACTATCGGCGACCCAGATTCGATAAAGACATACAAGAAGCCCTTTGGGGCCAGTGGTCAACGGATACTGGTAGTACAACATATGTACAGACCGGCGAGCTGGTGAGGGGTAGGGGGGATTTTGCATCGCAGCTTGGCCAGCGCATTGCGATGGAAACCATTTGCCCTACCCAGCCCGGCCCGGTCAGATCTAATCACAAACTTATCTCGAAGTATCATGTGGGTACGATAAGATAAGATTCAAAAACAGAGCAAACAGATTGAGGCGTTGGCTGGCCCTTTCTGTTTGCCATTTCCCCTTTCATTTTAAATGTAGTTTTTTTATTTGTAGATAGCTTGCATGCGTGCCTGCAGGGACTGTTGAGGCAACACATGAGTTGATCTTCTGGTTGGCGGGGAGTTAAGGTCAATGGCGAGGAATCAATGTTGACCACCCACGAGGTTATAGCCGTACAACCTACCTGTTGTGGCCACAACAGGTCGGGAAGATCAAGTCATGTTTAGTCTTTCCGCCCCCCTTCAGTAGTGCGTGTGTTCTACGTAAAGATACGGTAGCTTTTTTAGCCTACAAGGAGTTACCTAAGTCTTCGTAGTAAACTGGTTGTTCTAGTTGTGGGACCGCGCCAGTATAATATATCCTCCTCCTCCTCCTCCTCCAGACTTAGCCGAGTGGCTTGGCCGAATGGCTTGCGCCGCTTAGCGGAGTTTAAAATAGCTGTGGCGGGCGGGCGTGGCGCGGCTTGGCTTGTGCTCGGCTACAGCATTGGTTTTCACTGCAATTATTTTGTATATTTCTTCCAATTGATGAGCCCTGGTTATCTTCTGCCTCCACCGTTGTGGTTGCAACATCTCCATCAACCCCGCCGCCGTCAGTGATTGTGTGAGCTGGTCTCGGACCATCAAGCTTGGGTTTGCTCATTTGGAATAGCCCTTCACAACATTAGGTCAGAGGACACCTCCCCATATTTTGCCAGCATTAGATCTCTGTCCCGGTTTGAAGTTCCTCGATGTATGCTTGATGTTTGCCTCAATACGTGTCTTTCGGGTTGTTTCTTTTGTATTGCTTTCATCAATGGAGAACAATGTCAAGGAATCATTCACATTTAATCCTGGTGTCTACTGAACGGAAGGAGAGGATCACAATTTTACTTAACCTCCATAATGATGATGAACCGGGAATGTCCCACGGTTCAAGGTCAAACTCTTTTCATGCTCAACTTGATCCCACAATATGTCATAATGTGTGTTGATAGTAAACTATATCATTCACTCACTGCACTTTGTCGCTGACACTCAAAACATGAACCAACCCGCCACACAGAAAAATGGTATGTATTGACAGAGACTTAGAGTAATAAATTGATCAATTTCGACTAAATTCCTGCTCAAAGCATCTAGGGGTTCAGTTATTGTATGGACGTGCCATAGAGATAATTCTGAGCCCCGTTCATCAATCATTTGCCGTGGTTGTCGTTTGCAAGCCATATCCGCGCCCCATTTGATGGCATCAGGCCAAATGGCTTGTGATGGCTTAAGACATGTTCAGGTGCACTCAAAAAGAGTCAGTTGTCTCTGAAGTTACTACCAAGTGGTACCAAGGCGTTCTTTAAATATAAACAACATGGTGTGGGTCTCATATTTGCACAGAATTGATTATTTTTGGTCGCAAGCCGTGCCCCGCCCATTTTGATGGCATCAGGCAGAATGGCTTGTACAAGCCACTCTCTTCGCAATGGCCAAGAACATTATTCTGGTGGTACTTACACCTAAAGAGACCCTATTTAATTAGAATAGATTCATTTCAGCTGTTTACATGAAGAACCATGTCTTATTTGTCGACTTGTCCGATTCTGCTCAATGCTCGGGTTTAACAGAAGTCAACCAGTGCCCATTGAGCACCAAAATGGAATGCTGTGATACTGCTTTACGGTCCCCTGGAGTATAAGACATAGTTCTGTAGATGAAAGCTGCCAAATCCAGTCTCATATTCAGAAATCACCATGTTGTTGAGAAGTCAGGTGAGTTCAAACCTCGTTTCATGAATATCTCTGTTTAGTGGACACTTTTCGTGACATTTTGTATCCAGGTGAGCACTAAAACATGTGATCTATCACTTGGACCCTGCAAGCCCACTGGCTTGCATGCGGATTCTCAGTTAATCTCATAATTGGCCACGGTGGTGATGGCTATGCTTCGACCAGCATGTTCATGTTGCACATCTCAAAGATGGTGCGAGTCTAGTGGTGTGAGGCTGACCATATGCGTACAACAGTATCTGGCATCCAGTAGTTGGTCAAGTATTGCACAACCTTTGATGGAGCCATTCTCTGAATCTCGCACCAGGCCTGCTTGAAGTCATCCTCCTCGTCCATTGCGGCCCATTTCTTCAGCAGCTCCCAGAGTTCGGGGGAACTTCGAGATGGAAAAGTACTGTTGCCAGGTGTGCAATACGTGCCACCAACACAAGAGTATGAAGGCCTGGGATCCATAGCCAGCATGACATGCATTGATTTGCGCATGGTCGAAGTCGGTCATGATGTACTGCAGAATAACAAGTGGTGACTGCTTCTGTATGAGGTGGACGAAGTATTTATGGTCTCTTGACAACCATTTGATGCCAGCATTCAGCCGACTGGGATACCGTGAGCCTAAGAATCGCGTACCACGAGTGTTGTCAGATTGAGATGTTCATACATAGTGACATTGTGTGTCACATTGATGCAGAGTATTGCACTGCCGTATTTCTGGTACATTTTGTGTTGCCATCCAGTTTGGATTATTATTGTGAAGACATCGTTGGCTAAGTAAGAGTCGGCAGGGGGAGGATCAGTCTTCAACTTGAAACCTAGGAGATGCCCTTTATTGTGTATTCTTTCCACCCAGAGGAGGGTTGAACGTCCATCGTCGGAGTGTAATTGGATATATTCAGCTTTGATCTCCTTCTCAATCCGCCGAATGTTGTGAAGCTGGATGCAGTTGGTGCAGACTGCAGTGCACTTGATCGGATTGTTTTCATCAAAGGTATTGTCCTCGTGGTAGGTCCTGGCATGAAGCGGATCCAACTGCAGAAGGATTTAAGCTCAGTAGAATGTTGAGAGAAGGAGGTACACACAATGTGATCTGGAGTGACCTTGAGTCGCAGTAAACCCGCAATATGCTCTCTTGTCTTCTTTGGAATACGCATGAAAGCAAGGCTGCCATTGCGGAGGGTGTGGTTGTGTTCATTTGAGTATACACTGAGCATGCTGGTCCATCCAGGGTATTGTTTTATGGTCAAGGCACACTCGCACCACGTTCACTTGTCTGCCAGCTGCTGGGATCGCCCAGGACACTTCTTTTCGTATGTTTTGACTCCACCTGTACCCTGCCTAGAGCAAACATACCGGTACTTGACTTCAAACACCAGTAGGCCTGAGATCTTCTTCACCAGAGGCAGCTCAATGCAATTTGTGCACTCTTCTTCGGCGAGCCAGTGTTCAAAGGCCTGTGGAGTCTCCCAGGAATGAATAAACTTGCTCTTGATGTTGTCGTCTTCGAAGGACCCAGGAATTGCCATTGAGTGGAAGACTGTCTTTGAAAAGGCACTTGACAAAGCACTGGATGAATCTGAGATTGTTGGGGAGGGGAAATTAGCGCCAGAGAAAGAGTCCAGCTGGAATGAACCTAGAAAGGACTCCATGAGGCTGGCGAGGGTGATGCTGGCGAGCAAGTAGATGAGGAAGGAGGACAGAACTTGAAGCTTCATATGCTCGGTATTATGCACGGCTCGCTCTCTATTGCTGGTCGTCTCTTGTCATCAGGCCTCTTTGCAGGAGAGAAGAAAATATTGTAATTGATCTGGCTACAGGACATGTACAAGACTAGGAAAAAAATCTATATATCTACAAAACGACTGGTGATATAATTGTGCTACCATTGTATTGTACTACTTGTCCTCGGGGAAATGGATGGGGTTGCTCGAAGATGAGCCAGGGGAGGACAGAGACAACGAGGAGGAGGAAGTAGTGAAAGTGCTGTTGTAGAGGGAGGGAGTGGACAAGAACAGTGATGACAAGGATGTGCAGCATGACATTAACAACAAAGGAGGGAGATGTGAGGTAGAGGCGATGGGCAGTGGTGAAGGGCTGAACAAGTGCTGGCACAAGCCCGAGGCAATGGGCGAGGAAATAGGGAAGCTCAGGTGCGAAGATACAAACAGCAGCCCTGGGGCAGAGCCGAGGCTGGATGTTGGTGGTGTGCATGGCTCAGGCTTAACCATGCGGCAGACCTCACTAATCTCCAGCTTATTGGAGGAGGAGTCAGTGACCTCGGGCTTGATATTCTTGCTTGGGTGCCAGCTCGCTGGGGTCATTGTGCGCTGGCACTTGTGGCTCAAGGCAGGGGGGAGCTCCACACGATAGGGGGAATCTGTCAACAAACCTGGTGAAAGATGCAATGAGGTTGTCCTGGTCGTTGATGACCATGCCCAAATGATGCAGGAGGATTGGCTCATCGGTCAGTACATGGAAGGCATATTGTCAGCACAGAGCAGATTCCGGGTTCTGAGGTGATGAGGGCGGACTGAAGCACAAAGAGTTCCAATGAATAAGCCTGGAGTTTAGACTAGAATAGTTTAAAGTACAGGAGAATAACTACAGCTTATATACTAAAGTCCCTCGGGGTTTGTAAATTAAGGTACAGTGTCCAACGGGCAACGGACAAGATTAATGGAAAGTAAATGAAGGGTATATGAATGTAGAGGGGTGATCGGGAACCCGAAGGTCGGGAGACCGATTGTAACCGTTTGGGATCCTAAGACAGTATCCTAGTTCGATTGATCAGATAGTTGATCTGATCAATGATCAGGTTGTTCGGGTTCTGTGTAAGGGCAACCTTAAGCTCAGCGCGGGGCGCGGAAACTAGCGGGGGAATCCCAACGTATAAATATGGGTACTATAATACAGGAGCAGGAATACTACGCACCTAGCGGGGGAATCCAAAGAGAAGAAAGGATGAGGATTCCCATGCCAGGTGAAACCTTATATACTAAATGGTAACTACCCAGTAGCACGTGTTTGGAGGTATCTACAGTGATCCCGGGCCTGGTCGCAGAGCATGTGCCAGTCTGCTGTTTGGTGTTGGAGAGCATGCATGCCAGTGGTACGACCTCATAGACACTGCAGAAGGAACTCGGCTGCATGCGACAGCGGCAGCAACACTTGCACTGCACATTGCTGGGGTGGGCAGGAGGAGCACTTGGCACTTGGTGTTCTGGCAGGACAGGGATGATTGGAAGAGGGCTGGGCGGCCTGGGAATATTGTTCTGGGCGAGAGGAGGTGCATTGATCTGGGTGGTAGGAGGAGCGGGGGTAGCACCCAAATCCCAGAATTTGGAGTGGTGGCCATGGGACTCATTATAGCACTAAATTCAAGGGGCAGTCGGGATCTGAATTCCGGATATGGGGAGGGGTCCCGACCAGGTCCTTAAAAAGCTTTTTATAGTAGATTTTGAAATAGGTTCAAATAGCTCAGAAACCGCCTCAGAACCACTCCTGAGGATGCTGCGACCATTCTGCATCATTTCTGTTGCATTGAGAGACCATCCAGCTTAAGCCTGAACAGTGTCGAATCAATTTGGACTGATCACACGCGCACGTGCATGAGAAAACTATTTTCACTTCCTCCACGTATCAGCCAAATAATGCCGAAAGGGAACAAGAACCAAGTGGTGCGTGGGTTGGCCGACAGATTCTACACCAATGATAGACATTTGTTTCACAGGTGAATGCGCCCAGATTTGACATTGCAAGCACGTTAGAGTGCAGCAAATGTTGTCAAAGAATACTCATGGGCACTGGAGGATTTTCCCAATCTCAAGAGCCACAAGAAATCAAGGACTATGTCGAGCCCCAGGGTCAAAAAATCTCCGACATGTTCAAGCAAGCCCCTCTGACCACCTACATCCCATCGACCGTTACAGCAGCAGCAATGGTTCATGGGCTGGCTGCCTCCACTTCGGCAACAATATTCTCCCCTCAAACTGATGTGCATGTTGCCAATGCCGAACATTTGCCGATTGACGGTCATGTTGTCGATCATGCCCCAATCAACGGTCATGTCATTGGGGAGGCCATAATTGACGGTCATGTCGTTACAGAGAGCCCTTGCCCCGATGTTCCTCCACAATCTGCTAGCACTGTCAAGCAGATCATCCTCCTCTCAAAGTGGGACACCTTGCATCATCTCCGTTCGAAGATCACGCAGATCCCGATGATCCCGACAATCCTTCCTGAGTCTTCTCTACTTTGGGAGTTTTCTGGGAATCCGGCCAATTTTTTTGGGGTGTCCGAGTCGGTTGATCGCAACAAGGTGCTGAATGAACTTCTTGACCGCGTGTTCGGGCACAATTCCTGGTGCTATGACAGGATGAATATCCGCAATACCTTTATCGTGGTCCAAACGGCCTTGATGCCTTCTGCACGTTCTTTGAATATTTTGTGAGAGAAACACAGATATGATCCGCAAAATATTGTAGATGTGATTCTCTTTCTTGAAGAGGGAATAGAGATAGAGTAAGATAATGTTGCTGTGTTATGAACAATGATTTATTTCCTGCTTAGATTCCCTGCAAATGACTTGATTGGTCCAGGTAACCAGCCAGAACCACCGGAACACAACCTAGACCTTCGGTATGATTCACGCAGTTCCGGATTCATTGTGTGTATCCCCATTGTAGTTTCACCGATGATCTGATTGCTTCCAAAATGTCGTGTTAATGTGGCGGGATGATTGGCTTCACGAGCTTCACAGCGAGATTATATTCCAGAGATCAGGGTCAGACAATTCCACTCCGGAATTGTGGAGCACATTGACTAGATGCTGGCCTCAGATAGTGAAGACTCGAACACACCCTGGGCCAGTGCCGCCACCACCCCTCCGCCATCCCCTCAGCCGCCAAAAACAGGGGAATGCATCGGCTGGACCATTCATTTCCCCGCAGGCAAAAGCTCACACACATTGTACCCATTTGCGCTCCACGCCAAATATTCTTTACCGTGGGGGGCTACGAATTCTCTGAGGGCAACTTCGTTCTTCACGCCTCTGGCTGCCTGCGCCGTCCGAAGGATGAAGAAATCTTATGCAAACCATGTGTTGTTGTTAGTAGTAACACAATCCTGGCCGGCATCTACACCAGAATTTGCGATGGAGTCGATGAAAACTCACGGCTCTGTTTCCATCTGATCGAAAATCTTATCAAGATAAATCGCAGGCGTACAGAACAAGTACGCCACCAAGCACTGTCGAAGCTGAACGACATGCACACCATTATGCAGAAGATGGAGACGATTGATAATCAGGAGCTTGCAGTGCACTCACATTGCTGAATGTTGGTGGTTGCGACGGTTGTGGAAAACTGATCACGGAAGCGGAAAAGGGTGACATGTCAAAAGTCACCGAGTGTTCGAAAAAAGGGTGCAAGACGCACTGGGTTCATTCAATCAACTCTTATAAATTTAACCTCCACCTGACAAACAAATTGCAGTTTCACAGAGAGTGTACTGGCAGTCTCGAAGAAAAAGCTGCCAAAAAACTGGGCCTGTGACTTATGTCGTACCGCAAAATGGTGTCGAGCTCAATTGTAACTACATCTTGTGCTGCATATGAAGAAAAAGAAAAATAGAAGATGGTTTGAGTGGTCGAGTAAATGCTTATTGAAAGCCGCAGAGAGCGCTGGATAGCCAGGAGCGCTGAAATAGCGGGTCAGAAGAGGCTGGAACGCTTTCACGGAGGAGTTTGGTGAGAACACGTGATCCATGAGAAACTCCTTCCCGATTTGGGGGGGAGGGTCAGGTCCAGGCCCTTAAAATCACTTTTCGACATCATATACGAATTTCGAATCCTGACTGCCCCTTGACTAAATTGAACAATTTAGTACAAGGCGAGGTGCAGGAAACACGTGGAAACGTATGACGGTGTACCACTTACCGCGGTTTTGGCCATGCTGGCACTGGCGGGGAGCGAGGAGGAAACACAGGCACTCGGGTTTGGGGCAGCGGATGCACCGCGCGTCGATTCTCATCGTGTCATGGTCGGTGAAAAGAGGCATCTTGATCTTGAGAGGGTTGAGGTACCGCAAAAGAGGGTGGAGGAAGAGAGGGAGGGACGCTTTTTTGGCGCAAGCATCACTACGGCCGTCCACCGGCTCCAGTTTCAAGCTCCGCGAGGAAGCCGTCGGCAGAGGGCAGTGCTCGTCCCGTTGTGGTAAAGGGGCGGAGGCGGAATTTATCGAGTGATCTGGCACAGGCGCAAGCCATTTGGCCAAGCCAAAACATCACTCTCATTACACTAACTCGGCAAAGAAATTTTACATGGGTTTTTTGATGGGAATTTGAGAATTGCGTGCGATGGGCGCATTTTTTTAGGAGACTTTGAGTGAGAGAGTTATAGCCTGGGTATGTATTGTATCTCTGTGAAGTGGCATTATTCCTCGGCAAGTTACGATCAATCACTTCTGATTTGTTGAATGAGGTCACATTTCCGGGCAAACAACTCTACACTTGACCCGTCTCTACTGCCACTTTGAACACATCTCTACTGCTCTACTTTGCACACCGCATTATCCCGTCTATGAACTGGTCTTATGGCCCTTAACACAACTCCTACAAAGAAGGCAAATATTGTAGCATGGAAAAGAGAAGGAAGGTCTCATGATTACATCCGGGCGCATCTCACCGGCCATCATGGAATCTCAGATCGCCAGATCATTCGCATCTGGCGGAAATATGGCGAGAAGGAGAATTACTACGATGTCGGACACAAAACTGGACGGCCCCCGCCCAAGATGGACGAGCGGGACACCCGATTTGTGGTCCGACAACTTGCCATCAAGAGGGCCCACGATGCGACGCACCTACAGGAGCAGTTCTACCCCGACCTCCATGTGGATACCGTGAAAACATCTTGCACCCAAATTTAAAGAAGCAAAAGGAGTGGGCTGAGGTGATGCTGGCTTGGAATGTGGAGAATTGGAAGCAGGTCACGTTCTCAGACGAGTTGATTTTTCGTCTCATTGGGTCAGATGGGATGGAGTGGTGCTGGAGGAAGCCAAACGAACGCTTAGACCGCGATTCACGACGAAGAGGGGAAACACGGCGGGGGAGGTTATGGTATGGGGAATGATCACTCCTCACGGGTTGGGCCAGCTTGTCCGCATTGAGGGGAACATGCACAAGGAGTTATACCCCAAAATCTTACAGGACGACTTCCTCGACACCATGGACGACCTCGAACTCGACGTGCATGACTACTATTTTCAGTAGGACAACGATCCAAAGCACAAAGCTGGCATTGTGAAAAAGTGGTTCGAGGAAAATAACTTCGCAGTGTTCTGTGATTTATTGGTGATTCCTAGTTTTCTGAGTTTTGTGGGGTCGGAGTTTTTTTGCGGTTAACTGCAGATGGTCTAAGTTTATTTTCCTATGTTTCGGGAGCTTTCCCACTCTGAATCCCAAGGTCGATCTTTATTCTATCGCGCAACGGTCCCTGTCGTCTACTATCTATAACATGAATTGTTCCTCAGTGCCAGATGTTATCCCCCCTTCGGGACCGATTCCGTGGGCGTAAGTCGACTCCGTATCGTGGTTGGTGCTAGGTTCTGGTCCTCCCAAGTGCTGAGGTCTGAGGACGGATTCCAACATAATACTAGCCCTTCAACCAGGGAGTAAATATGTGATTCTATACTCCGTTTTTCTTGTGACTTCTTCTTTAGATGTCCCCTTCAACCTAAGCAGATGCATGATACCGCAATTGCCGACAAATATGAGCACTCAGTACAGCTACGAGAATTGAAAGTTATCGTCGCGCAAGTTTTCGATTCCAAGTTCTGCATTGCACTGCACGCTAGCTCAACGTCAGCAAACGCAGCCATTGTAGACTACACGGCTATCCCGGATGTCACCGGAATTCGATAGGACCCGTCGCCGATCGAAATCCAATGATTTTCGGCTCGGGTTTCTAAGATTCAATCACTATGAGCCATTGAATATATGGATTAGTGGAATCCATCGGCTCTGTGTTCATATTTCGACAGTCAACCTAGAATACTCAAAGGCCACTAGATGTGACCATAACTTAATCATATTCTGCTCTTAATTGGACCACATGCATAAAGGTCTTTGAGGCTCCTTGCTCTTTCAACTTGAATTCATACTGCATAAAAACTATCATAACTTTAATTGTCTGCTTGGTTTGTGGCCTGTGCCAAGGTGCGCTAATTGTGCACAAAAATGTACGGCATTGATACAGCACCGAACGAGTGTAAGGCTGAGAGTGGAAACAGTCATTTATTTATACATAGATTGAATCGCAAGCGGGGAGCATTGGGCTCGATGTGGCACTGAGCTGAGGAATCGTGGACTTGGACCCGAAAATCTCTCCAGACATTCAAACTCCGATTATATTAGTCTCGTTCCCAGCGTTCTAGGGCGTGCTCAGACTGCAGTAATTCTATACGGAGATATTAATGTCAGTTTGTTGAGATGATACAAGACATGCCTTCGCTTCGCTCCGGCAAAGTGCAGACTGGAAACTATCATTTAGGATTCATTGAATGAAAAATACGGGGTATTCAGAAGATTTATTCGTTCTCGCTAGCGATTATGAAACATCCCAGGGAAACAACTGAATTAAGTGTGTTTGGAAGCATCAGAAACTCGAACTGTAACAAAACTTTTCTGTTAGCGTTCAGAGCGAGCAACTAAGGGATTAAATTGATGCCTACCTCGCCCCGAAAATAGATCAAACCCGCTGTGCGGGTAATAGACATGCTTTGGGCCCTGAATGGAAGGTGTCAGGACAATGGGCATTCGAACAGTACATGAGATCGAAAGTCATTGGACTTCTCGCAAGAAGTAGAGAATTTCGACCGAAATGTAGATGGTCCCAACTCTCGGACCGCGTCAAACGGTAGCAGTCGGACGGGGAGTTGAGTAGGCCTGATCAGCGGTGTTGGAAAGTGTACAACACGAATAAAATCTCACCCCCCGCGTAGTGTATAGGTTGTGGGACCTAGAAAGATCTAATAAACATTGTGTGACGTGGAAGGGCGGGTCAAAAATTGAATAGGAAAGCTCGTGGCACGCCGTTAAAGGGGGAGGTTGAAGAAAACATAAGCGGTGGATCAGAGAG
Source organism: Mycena olivaceomarginata (assembly GCA_029378375.1). Lineage (NCBI taxonomy): Eukaryota > Fungi > Basidiomycota > Agaricomycetes > Agaricales > Mycenaceae > Mycena > Mycena olivaceomarginata. Next base: position 11,538 of record JARKIC010002824.1, on the reverse strand, counting down.
TAACAGCCGGTAACAGCGTACTAGAAAGGTGGGGGATGCTAGGAACTCGTTGATGATGGTACGAAGTCGGGGCGGTACCAGGAAAACGAAACTGATGGGTGTAAATTCGTTAGATCATGTACCTGCCATACGGGATAAATCGTACCTGGAGGCTAAAAGACGAAAGAGTGGGAGTCAGCTAGAGAATACGAGGTGAGAATAAAAATCTAGAGGTTTGAAAGCCGAGGTGACTCCCGGGACCGGTAGATCACGAGAAGAAAACTGCGGGTGTCAGTGAGAAGGTCAGTGGAAACTTAGCATAGGAATGATGAAGTCTGGGATGTAGAATGGACTGAGGCAAGACAGACGGCGGCCGAACAGAGCGGAGTGCTAGGCAGCGCTACTAGTAGATGAAAATGATCTTTGGATTGCAATGTGGTGGAAAGAAGCTGCGATGGAGGCGGCGTCTCCTGAACAGCGCATCGTCGGGGGTCTTGAACGACTCAATTTGCTGGGGTAGATCACGGATCCAGCCCGAAGTTATGCAATGCCGGCCTCTGAAGCTTGACGAGTCTTGCGTATCAAGCTCGGACGGTCTTGATAGATATTTGAGGCTTCAGTCTCGCCCCATTAGAGCTGCCAAGACAGGGAAGAATCCCGTATTTTGAGGTTGATTACTTGCGACCCAGCATGGAGACAACCAGCATTGAAGTAATAGTTTGGAGTTGAATCCAAGTAGAGGTGTATTCCCAGCCGCAGCGGTTAAAAAGGTCAAGAAATCAGACCAAAAATTGAATGATTTAAAAGCAAGGCAAGTGGGTGGCGGTTTACTGTTTACACTGTTTTTTATATGTGAAGAAACTCAGGCCGGGGAGATACGTGGCCTCCCGGCCGCATGATTAGAATCACACTGCGCCGTGGGGCAGCAGCGACTGCGATCCACTTTGTCCTGTCAAGAAAAAGCTGCGCACAGATCAGCTGTTTGATGGCAAAAGAAAAGGCAGTGTTGAAAAGCGGAGAGAGTCATAGAAGAAACGGGGTAATCGAAGAGCAAGAGCAGAGGAAAACCAAAAGGAGAAAGCTTACATGGGGATACAGCACAGCCGAACGAGCAAAATCTGAAAGAACGGTTAATTAATCGGGCTGGCTGGTATCTGGTGATTTCCTGAACAGTCCTAATTTGGCTTCAATTCCACAGCTTTGAGATCAGAAATTTCGGGCTCGATGGGATCGATATTACGAATCGGGTGGAACTGGTGTATAAATAAACCGTGAGCCATTTCATGCAGTGAAAGAGAACTTTGCGAGAGGTGGGAGGAAGGGGGTAAGCTGTAAGGGGATGAAACCAAAGAGTGCCAAATGAAAGCCGTCGATTTTTTAAAGAAACGGTAGATAAGGGTTGTCCACGCCGCCGCAGTATGATGAACGTGCCAGGCCGCAGTGAGAATATTATGTAGATTTGGGCGATGGTAAATCCACGAGACTCGGGTCACCGTTCAGTGGTCCCGATCGGGGTAGGGCTTGACAGTTCGCAGTCATTTTTGCACAGTTCGGAAAGAACCGGAAGCCAGTGCGTGGTTGATCATGGGTCCAGAAGCGTGGAAATATACAATGAACTAAAGGAGTTAGGCAGAGCAGAAAGGCTGAGGAACGGCAAAAGAGATGATATATATGGGGAAATAGCACAGGATTTGTACCATCTCGTTAAAGAACGGATAATAATCGAGGCAGGATTTGATGGGAAAAAGACGGGGAGCACCGCTTTGAGGGGTGATGGCGGTGGGTGATTTTTTGATTTCTGTGCCCCAAATCACGGCCATCTCCGAAGCCATCCCCGAAAAGATCTGGAGCCGAGATTACGATTATATGGTCCGTGCACCAGGTGGTTGATGTTTCAGACTTTGATGTCGTGATGATTATTCGTTCTTTAACGAGATGGTAGAAATGCAGTGCAATATCCCCGAATAAGCTTACTCCTTCCTACACGCTCAGGCTCAGTTGCTTTCTGGATGGCTTTGTCTCACGGTGGCCGAGCTCCACGATCAGCTACGGACTGTCCAAGGACTGTGCATCAAATTGCATCAGATCCGTTTGTCACCGTAAGTTCCGTCCGGCGAACTACGCATCTACCGTTTCTTGAAGCAAATCAACGACTTTCGTTTGGCACCCTTTGGTTTCATCCCCTTGCAGCTTCATTCCCTTCCTCCTTCTCGCAAAGTTCTCTTCACTGCATCAAATGCTCACGGTTTATGCAGCGATTAACCGTTCTTTAAGATTTTGCTCATTCGGCGGTGCCCATCACGTTGCACATGTTGCGGTTTTGCTCCATAAGGCTAATAACCCGCTTTCGCTCTTGCGCAGTGTCCCCATGATCTGCTACGGGACTGTGCTTATAATATCTTTCTCCTTCCCTCAGCAGTCCAACTTTGGCTCTCTCGGCTTTCTAGCCAACTCCAACCTCGCCCATTTCTGCGCTTTTATACCTCTCAACAAAGCCGTCTGCTGCACTGCCATTCTCTTCCTCTTTTCCCCCCCCCCACCATCCACGCAGCAATCCTCGCCCAAAGTACAAGCTCATAGAGAAGTATGTCAGTCTCTAGCTCCCCTCGCTCTGCAACGCATCGATCCTAGGCCTTTCCCTCTTGATTACAGGTTTTTCCGTCTGCTCCACCGGTGACCATTGCCTGATGGTTTTCATCAGGTTCAGTCTGTGTCGCTGTTATATCTCCCTACCGCGTCTCTTCTTACTATCCCGTGTTTGATTTTTTTTTTCGTTCTTCCTGACGATGAGCTATTAGTTCAAGTGGTTCAATTTTTTTTCTTACCCTCCGAATTATCCCGAGCGCTAATTTTTTGGGTGCACTACACCCTCTTGCATTGTCGCATCACTTAACTGACATGGCACTGAGATTTCTGTGCCTTTTTACGCATTCTGCGGTATTAGGTAGCGATCCAGAATAATGGATGGATCCCAATGGCTCGAAGGAGACCCACAATCCCGTCTGCAGTGAGTTTTCCCATTGCCAGGACATCGTTGGTTGACGACTTTCCAACAGGGCCACAAAAGCTCCGAGTTCCTCAACGTTTAAATTCCTCGAAAAACAGTGTATATGCTTTGCTGTCAGGAATGATGGTGGGCGATCCAATATATTGACGATAATGATAACATCGCTTTACACACTGGTGACTCAAACTTTAATGCGCACGTCGATTTTGAGCCTCATGCTTTCGAAGGCTTCCAGGAGCCTTACATCGCAAGCTGCTAGGTGGGAATACTCCACTGCACCGACTGAAACACTAACCGGTTCAAATCAGCGTAGTGCATCTTTGGCCGGCCGACTTTTTTTCTTCTATCTAGCGTGGGTTTTTTCTGGCTTCCCCGCGTGCGGACGTCAGGCAATCCGATCAGCCCTCTTTGAGTACTGTATGTCATCGCGGCGAATTCCTTTCCACTGTTGCATTCTTCTCAACACGGCTGACGTACCTCCACAAGGCTTACCACGTTGGTATCGTTGTAGATGTCCAACTTGACTCTCCTCTACCCTGAATCGACTACAAGTGCCGGTTCTATTTCTATTGAATGTTCGCATTCGTGGGAGCCAACCTCATGCTAACAAATTGTGTTCGCTGACGTATTTTCATTAAGCCTTGATCTTCCACCATGTGCGCGCCGCCGCTGACGTTCCACTATGTCCATGCAATACAGTCGGAGCACATCCCCAACACGTCCGATGTTCTGGACTTCTCGCGTGAGACGAGATGCGTCGTTGGTGCGTTACCTGCCATGTCTCACTCTCCTGTAAGCATCTGGACGTTGACTTGATCTTTGTAGTCTCGAGCCGCTCCGTCCACGTAGCGGTAGCACGACATGTCTACATTCACGCTGCAATTTTTCCTGGAGTCTTCGACAACCCCACGAGGTAAGTATCAAAGTGCTCGTGCTCAAGGCCAGCATTTACAGTAAGTGGTTTGATGGTAATGGCACTTAAAGTTCGGTCTATTTCCACCCTATGTTTCTCTAGCTTGCAGTTGCGGCCGATGGGTCGCACATTGGACTGGGACTCGATTTAGGATACAGATATTTCTATGTCGATCCTTCAGTGAATGCATTGAATTTTTAAATGTGCTCCCCTGCCGACCAACGATCAGAGACCTCCGCAATCATTATGATTTAGTTGATGATGCTTCAACTGTATCAGCCTGCACTTATGCCGGAGCGAAGCGGAGGCATGGCTTGTTGTCTCTTGACTTTTTCCTCCCATCTTCGCTCCTGTCCCAGGCTGCCCTTCATTCCTCCTCCTCTCACCAAGCCCGAAGTCATGTCAAGATGCTAACTCTGCGAGGTCAAGACTTGGTGGCCGTCCGCTACCCGTCGGACAACATTCCTGGCTGTCGTATCATCAAGGTGTGTGCACCTGTCTGACGCCGGACCTGCGTGCGCATTTCTTTTACGTGTCGTTCACACTTGCTTTACCATAGAAATAGCCCCTTAGTGTACTCTCATAATATGTATCTCTCTTAATAAAAATATGGTTTTTAGCCCCAACCCAAACCCCCCGCCCAAAATGAATTCTTTCTGTGCATTCTGGTTCCTCCTGCGCACAATAGCCTGCCCGTAGTATGCCCAAGGCAGGCTCATTCAATTTCAAAGGCCAGCCCATTGGAATCCAAAGGGGCGTATATTCTTCGGAATCCATTGGACGCCCAGTGGATTCCAAAGATCTCCGGAACCAGAGTATTCCGGTGACATCCGGGATAGCCGTGTACGGCCAGGGTCGCCTCACAGAAACTGCGAAGAAAGAAGCCGAGGTCCAACTCCTGGGACGGCATACGAATGCAACGTCTGGATTCTTCGTTTTGTTCAAAAAGGCCAGGGCTAATCTGCATTACGCCCAGGAGGTTATGGTGCGAGGTTGATTAAACTGTTCTGGTCTATAATGGGCATCACAATATTATAAGCTCTTCACAGGTCAAACTCGGGTGTGTATGATTGATCGAATTATAAGTTCCAGAGCCCTTAACAGGCAAGGGAACAGGCACTTTAAGCGGCACTTAAAGGCTTTATAAAAAGGATGCAACAAGTTCAATTAGTCAAGGTAGATGACGTGTTTTACGTAGTGAAGGTCGATAATAGCAGCGACGGAGACGAGAAGAAAATACGAATACGGTAGCGAATAGGATGCAACCAGTGCTGGATACAATAGAATCGGATAATGGCTCTCTATAAGCGCACAGTCCGCAGGTGGTCGACTAGGCGCCCGGTGACTATATGCTTTCCTCCAGCAACGCTTCCACTTCGTTAGACCGCGGCTTGATCACACATCGAAGATCGTTTGGGTAGCTGGAACGAGTCGAGGGTCAACTCAATGCCTTATGCATGCAGACAATGACAACGCCTACTCACCTATCCACCCCATCGCTCATCGAGGCTTCCGGAACAATCACATTTCCGTGTTCATCCAGTGCATTCGAGATGGTGCACGTCGCTAGGATTGAGACAATTGCGATCCAGAGGTTTCTCTCTACAAAGTGGACGGCGGGACATTTTCTGTCAGGTTCAGATGTAAGGGAGTATTTTTCACAGTCACAAAAAAGGTCTAATGCTCACCTCCGCCCGAATCCGAACAGACACGTAAAAGGGAGCTCGCCGTTTCCCAAGGGCGGAAGGAGAAACTGCTCAGGGATGAATTTGGTTGGGTTTTTGTAGGTACTCTCGTCTAATGACATCCCGCTGTGAAATAGGATATGTTGTAAAGAGACGACATGAGCAGGAGAAAACAACACAGACCGAACATTCGCAAGGATCAGGGAACCCTTGGGTATGTACATTCCCCGATAGACGTCATCCTGAGTGGAGCGATGAGGGACACCTGCATACTCCCATCAGGCTCGCTAGCCGCATAAAATATACATGCATACCGAGCGGAGCGACTGGATTCCACCTGTCAAAAGTTGCAGACTTCGGCGGGACAACGGTGTGGGATGGAAAGCTTGCCGAAGTGTTTCCTGTAATATGCACTCAACGAACGGTAGTTTTACACGGTCGTCAAATGTAGGAAACCGAGAGGTCCCGACGACAGAATCGATTTCTTTCTGCGCTCTGATTTGGCATTCTGGGTTCAGGACCATCGCGAGCAGGAATACAGCCACGACACTGCGAGTCTGCGGAGCTGTTAACTATCTTGGCACGCGACTTCAAAAACATTAGAATTACCGGAAGCTCGGCCCCAAATAAAGTTGCAGCTGCGCCCTTGAGCTCTTCGTGATCGAGTTCAGATGCATCATTGTCCATCTCCTCCAGCTGCGAAAGGAGAAACGAAGGTGAGGCATCGCCAGATTCCTGTAAAGACTGAGATGATGAATTTTCGGGCAAAAGATGATTGCTTGCCCTCTGTCGTTGAACGCATTCCAGAGGATAGTCGTATAGCTTGCGAACCACTGGCCTCCATGCTCTGGCGATACCAGCGTAATATGCACCGGGGAACCAGCTCGGAAAATAGCGAACTAGGTGCAGCATGAGTCCGTGGGGAGGTGCAATGAAAAAATGAACACTTACGGGGTGGAAAGAAATCAATCGGAGTGCCGCCAGGCGGGCCTGTGACGGAAAAAACCTGATGCACCATCTTAGACAGCTCGATATATGGGTCGTCATCGGAGTCAATTTTATGGCCTGCAACGACTTGAACAAGTATACTTGTGGTGAATCTGCGATGTATGTGGGAGTTTATAAATGCGTAAATGAAATAGTGGACCTACTTGCTCAAGACGGCACCATACTTCTCTGTTGGTGACGCAAAGAGATTTTTGACGAGCCGGCGCGCCTCTTGAGTTTGCATTGGCTCGAATCCAGCGCACCTTTGGCGACTGAAGAAAGATTGGTGTACTTGGCGGTGTCTAGTAAATATTTCGCCATATCGCATAAATGACAGCATGTATGTCCAGCCTAGCCTGTGAATCATATATTAAAGGACCGCTATTAAATTGTGATGGCTCACAATTCGTAAAGAGGCAACGGTGGTCTGTCGCTGTAGACGGAACCCTTTTTATCAAGAAGATCGACTGCAGCTTGTAGAGTATCGAGAACAATTATCGACTTTCCGAGCACTTGAAGATGCATCACATCGCCTATAACGAATGAGCGATAATTGCACAAACAGTGGAGCTCAAATACTAACCGTATGTTTTGGCCCATTCATGGAATAAGAATGGGGCTTGAGCCGTTGGCATGTACCGAAGATGTCCGATGAGTGGGTCTTTTGGTGGTCCAGGAGGTAGAGGTCGTCTCTCTATTCGTGAGCTCCAGAGATAAAGTATTGCGATACCGGTGGCAGCGACCAGCAGGATGTATAGGGTCAGTGTCATTATATCTTCTCGGAGGGAAATGTGGGTAAGCTCGTTGATCCTGCTCTGTCGGTCTATTATACACTTTCCACCGCTGCTAGTCAAGCCCCGAACTGCAGTGTGCCGAAGCAAATGGCCGCTTCAGGGTCCTAGGACGGTGGGTTCATTAATTGGCGCCAGGTCGGCCAGCTGACTGTCTCAGGAACCCTAAAGCCCCGTTCAGCAACGATAAGCTGTACTCCAAGAAGCCGGCTTCTTGCAAGCAGCCGGCTTATAGTCATATTTAAAAATTTAGTCCGTGTCATCTCGTACACAATGGCACGGAAGGCTCAAACGGGCCCCGGACCAGCCCTCGGAGAAGAGCGCGAGACATGTGTGTAAACCGCTGCCGACCACGGTAGGCGCGACGGTCGCGCTTCAATTTCGGTTTTCGGTATCCGGATCGACAGTCGCGGTTCCCAATCTGGAAGTGTTGGCGCACGCGCGTTCACATGAACGTAACTTCAATTCCCACATCACGTCTTCCTTTCCTTCGATCCACTGACCCTTAAGAGAACACGTTTCAAGCAACGAGAGAAGTCTAAGTACGGCATGAGGCAAGTCGTACTTAGATAGACACTACCATCTCTAAGAAATGAACACCCTACAGCGCATCCAAGTTGGCTCCTCTTCCTCTTCATTGGGTGTTCCGTGACGTCCTTCTGAACCAGATTTGTTTGTCTCATCTGGGCCCAGCACATTCTCTGGGAGCTGCAGTGGGCTGCAGTGGGTAGGTCTGATCAAATCGGAGCTCGTGGGTATTGATGAATGGAACCGCGAGCGTCGATCCGGACCGAAACCGAAATCGAAGCGCAACCGTCTCGCTTACCGTATGCCGTCACTCAGAAAGACAAGACCTTGCCGCCGCTTCGCTCCGGCAACGCCGCAACGTGGACCTGGGAGATGAAAAGAAGAAGAGATATGCATTCAAGCTGTAAATACAACGCTGTAGGGAAGTATAGAGACCCGGAACGCCGGTGAGAATGGGAAATGGCCTGAGGAATGCTTGCGATCGACCCGTTTGAGGGAAAGAAACATCCACAGGTCAACACTGGCAGTCCATACGCCGAGTGTTTTAATGCAAGGTTGGGGGGATTCCGCGGACCGCGGAAAAATAGGTCAAGAATTGTGCGAAATGGTCAAGCAAAATGGTCTGAATGAACAGCAGGAGAATGTCCGTGAGTGGGTAATCGGTGAACGTAGCCAGAATCCGAGTTTTCTGAGGAGTGAAGAAATCATAGGACAGGTTTTGAAATGGAAGACCGCAGAGCCAGGCCAGTACCTTCAGGTAGGAAGAACGAGGTGCGAAGACAGGTATTATCCGGCTTTGAACAAAACCACAGCACAGAAGTTTATATGGTCTTGAAGTGCAGCACGAGACGAGACTAGGGGAACAACGTTGACCTAGCACTGACCCATCCAGATTTTGTAGTGGATGATGATCTTGAGCAAACAATAATCGCCGGTCGACGAAGTCATGCATGAACTGTTGAGGCAGTAGCAAAATGAATAGATTGACAGCCAACAAAAGCAACCAGAACTGAAAGTCGGAAGATTGCGAGCAAGGGTTCAGGCCGTTAATCAAGAGAGAACGGAAAGAAGTAGTCGTGGGCAAAGGCGGGGGGACGCTGGAACTTTATACATGCTCCGGTGATACGGCCGCGGTGAGAAAAGATGCGGAGCAGTGAGAATTTTACACAGATGCAACCAGCGGCGCAGTGAGAAATTTGCTGCGTGAAGCTGCGGTGCGCTGGCGGTTTGAGGGAAACATGGTCAGCTGAGCCATTGCTATTGAATACCGCAGGGACAGGCTGGGTACCCAAATGGGGCATAAGCGCAGCACCCCCAGGACGGGACGAGAGAAAAAAACCAATGGAGTTGGACTTACATGGGGCAATTGCACCGCCGAGAGACCATTTGCTTAAAGAACCGGTTAATGTTGGACGAGCTCGAGGCTCGACGGGCCGAGGTCGGGGACGGTGGAAACTTCAAGATATCCATCTGCAATGCCGTTCCTGCGGCTCTAAATCCCCCCGATAAAGGGGGCGCTATATGCCCGCATAGGCACAGGTCCGTGGCCACTGGTGGCTTTCAACAGCTGTTGGTGTCCACCATTATAAGTACATGTAATACAAGAGCGCGGTGGGGTGCAAAGCACCCCCCCACTTCGGTTGAAGAGAGCCGCCAGAATACTGAGTATTACTTAAGAAGAGAAGCAGCACACATGGCGCGCTTATTCGAAGTAAAGCGAGAGCGCGGTCGGCCCACCACTTCGGTTAAGGAGGTCGATCTCAAGCAGGCGGAGGGAGAATTCAATTCCATGGGCGGGCATCATGGAATCGAAGTTGAGAAGCATCGAAGTGGAACCAAGTCGATGTGCCCCTCGATACCGATGCTGTCTCGGCAATGCCCATGGGAAGATAAAGAAGCATGGGCATGGGTGCGGAGGTAAGATTTAAAGCGGAGTTTAGAAGGCTTTGGAGACAGCGTAATTTTAAATCACTCCGGGGAATTCGATGTTTCGGGGTTCCAAAGATGTTATACTCAGCTTCACGGCAATAAAGTTTTTCCTCTTTGTATAATTATTCGTGCAAAGTCGGTACGAGTGTGTAGTCCATGGTTACATCTCCGTAGATCTCGGAGAAGCAAACAAACTTCCTTTTGGCGGCCCAGAAGGCCTTGCGCAGGTGAAGCGAACACTGGGCGGAGAGTCCGCGGCATCCACTGGTCAGATTAGCTGGAAGCCGGATGTTGCCGGTTAGACTTGAATCGGCGAGCGCATCATAAATTCCCTGCAAGTATGTTCGAGGCAGCGTCTGCCATTGCTCCGGTAGCCGGTCCTTCGAACTCGCGCCTTACGCCGAGCGTCTCTGCTCCCGGAGCCTCCCGGATCAGAGCGTTCTTGCCGGCGCGTTGGACGCCGGAGGTCCGGCTTCTTCGGCAGCTGATTGGGGGGAGCGGGTATCACCGAGTCGTCGTATGAGGCATTGCTGAAGCAGTGTCAGGTTTGCGACAACTATTTCAAAGCCAGTTGTACTCAAAAAAACATGTGCCTGTTTGCAAGGATACCGTTATTGTCTTGGAGGAGTAGTCCTTTGTATTTCAAACAAGCGCTCGCCGGCGCTTCGCGCCGGCTCCCACTTTATAAATAAGCGATGCCTGTCAGATGACCGCAGAAATTTACAAATGGAGATACGGCTTCGGACAGACAGAGAGGCTTAATTTATAAAGAGAGTGAAATTTCTTGAACAAATTGTGTATGTACAATGAAGAACTACATAGTGCGACAGATTTCGGCAAGTACATCCTCCAAAAACACTTTCCAATGCTCTGACTCAGGGAAAAATGAAGCATCAAAGGTGTTGCCTTGTTTCGAGTCATTTCGGGCTCTTGTCCCCCTGTCCGCGGCCGAGTGAGTCGGGAACCGAACAATGTGTTTGGAAGCGAGTAAGATCGAGGAAGGGTATTTCAGCTCACAGAATTCCAGAGTTAGAACCCAGATCTGCATGTGAGTTGTAACAATGGACTCAACACTGAGTCGGTACAGGTTGATTCTGAGGCAATCCGAGATAAGTGTTTTGTATCAACTTCGAAACACGCAGGTACTCTGAGATCTACTGTAAGTACTTGTACTGAGGCAACTGTCACGGTAACGGAAGGATCCGTTGTGTGCCCAAAACGCGCCTTGTAACGGTCACGATGCCTCCGGTTGCCTTCGTCAAGACCGTGAGATGGCCTGGAAATTTCCGAAATATTTTTTTCCTGCCAAAAAATGGTCAAAATGGGGTGAAAAAATCGCAAATCGGCCCCAGTGCTCCTCTTGTTAGCCCCAAAGTCTCAATTTGTATTGAAATCAAGGCCATCAGCGTACATACCAGAGGGTTGGTTGCCCAATTCTCCACTGTCACGGCGAAATCCGGGCTGGTTGCGTTGCCCAAATTTTTTGATGGCGTCACGGTGGGTCGGCCGTTGCCTCAGTACAAGTACTTACAGTATTTCCGTGCCTCTCCAACCAGAAGTCGAGGCACAGGTATCACACCTCAGCTCTATGACTATGAAGCTGTTGTATTGGGGACCGGCACCCGGCTTTTGATCAGCGTGCTGATTGTTCATGTTTGTTCCTCAATTACACGAGATTCCGACCCGTTCCTGCCCTGTATTGCTTCCACCAGCAGTTCT
>JARKIC010002823.1:0-46657 GCA_029378375.1 Mycena olivaceomarginata | reverse complement strand
GTGGATTCCCCAGATGGATGGCTGGGTTGTGGTGCGTGGACACCCAGACATCCGATTGTTTTGGTACCCTCCTGAACTTCACCACACTCTCCAATTCCTCCCTGTGTCCAAATCATCTCTACTAGCAGTCAAACCCATCTCAAACTTGATCCTCAGAGCTTGGGGCCTAGCTGGTGGTCAATTACTTCTCCACCAGGGCCCGGGGGTGATTAGCAGGAGTGAGCAAATGCTCCTCATTCGTTAAGATCAGGCCACAAGGAAAATTTATATCCAAGTGTATTTAAGTCCCATGTAATGAACAAACTTTAGCAACCACTCATTTGCATAAGTATCTGTGGTTTCTCAAGCTCACCCATCATATTTCTGTCCTCGGAAATGCTATCTTTTTTGGTGCTGCAGGTTGGACTATAACAAGATATGCCATAGCTTTGCTCCGGCCATGTACAGAATTAAACATCAGTTGAAATTCTTTATATACAGACTCATCCAACTCCGATTATGTAAGTACATAGCTTATGTTATGCTGATACTTCGAATCACACAATCCACTCTTGAACCACACAATGGAGCTTAGGCTTCTTAATTGTGATGTATGCAGGGCCATTGACTCATGAGCTCTGATCATGGAGCAAGTTGGGCTGACAATACCAAGATCATGTTCTTTATTCTGGTCGCAAATTTAGTAGTATTGTGATCCTCCTTTGAGATGTATAATGAGTAAGCAGTGGCCATGACTTTGGTGACCAAGAAATCCAAATGCTCTGTGGTCTCAGTGTCACTAAAATGGATGAGGAATGGCACGGAGACCCAAATTCAAAAAGTGAAAACCAGGTCTTACAAAATCTCTTTCCTGTGCAAATTTAACCATAGATCACCTTTACAACTATTTGTGGACTGGCCATGGGCAGCACTTGGTCAACTTGAGACTCACCTCGTCAAGTGCCTGCATCATTTGAGTTCAATTTCATTTCTCGTCCTGCTTTCCAGTCTGCACCAGCCAAAAATATGAATGTACTGGGAATGTCTGATAAAACCGAGCTAAGCCTACCACATGTACACTTTCTCCCAGTGACTGGCTGACATCTACCGATGATATAAATGTGAATGAGTGAGGGATGCAGACTGAACCAAAGGTTGATCGTGTGAAAGTATTGTCATCATTCACAGGAGTTCTATGTTTAGTGTCAGTGCAGCAGGATGGTCACATCCATCCACTCAAGCCGCATGTTTGAGGGTAACATGACAACAGAAACAAAGATTTGTCGGTCTTGGAGCACACAAAATTCAGTGTCCTATTGCTCACAAAGATGTCATCCAGTGTATCCCTCGCTGCTGCTATGACATACACAAGGGAAAATTGTAAGGGCAACCCTGCAGCCTGAGAATATTTCAAGAGTCCTGGCAGAGGAGGATCCAAAGAGAAACAAGTCTGAGTATCTCCGCCGCCGGGTGCCCGTCCATATACAAGTAGTCCATGTGAATTCTGGTGCAGATCTCCGCACACTACAATGATCTTAGATGAGGTTGCATATGGCATCCCACCAGGCAGTGCGGGAGCTCCTTTGGAAAGGAATGCTGGATGGGACGGACAGATCGGGATGGATGGATGGATGGACAGCCAGAAGAGCCGGACGGATGGACAGGAATGGGTAACTTACAAACTCGTCAGTCAGTCCATATGATCTTGTTCGTCAGTGCCGTTGTTGATATTCGTCAGTGCCGATCCTCGTCATTCTGTCAAGATGTTGGCGGCAATCTGCTCAGTTGACAAGATGTCTGCGATGTTACTGGCCTTCGCATACAGACCACGTACCCGCGTACTTAACGATCACGTGTGATTCCCAATCCGCGCGTCGCGTCAAGAGGTCTGTGAATTTGCTCTGGTGGATCGATCTCTTCGTGACTTTGGTTCAATCAGTTAAATATTTCCAACTAAGCTGACTTTTGTTATTCCAGCATCACGTCCCCGCCGCTGCATCCGACTCCCGGCAAGCGACTCCGGACGCGCTTTGACGTGTTTAAGGCAACCCGACGAGTCCAAGAACCAGCCTATATTCCTTCTTGCGTTATATTATGTTCTCAAAACTAACCTTGCATAATCCAGTACATTCGACAAGGCAACACCGACCAACCTCATTCCAATTCCTCAAGTTTCCTGAGGCTTTTTTTCTTGCCACTTTTATAGCGCACCGGCCTGGGCACCGGCTGTACACGCGCCACTTGTGTCCCCAAATCGGAGGTGGGATGTACTTCTCTATCCTGTCACCAACCGTTTTAACCAAATCGAATCAGATTGTCTTCTCTATGTTCCGGATCCGGACCCGCTTCGAATGTCCATTTCAATTTTTTATGCATCGTTGAAACGGAGGTTCAGTTTCTCATAGGCACACGATTCGTAACGGATCTCCGGCGACGTCTGCTCAGGTGACTCGTATATTTTTATCGTGCCCGTTCTCAGATCTTCGGTACATTGGGATGCGGGAAAATCTCTTCATTCCTTGTCCTCTTTCATTGGGCTGACTGGGTCTTTGATCACTAGAATGTCCGTGTTGCATCCTGTGTTCCGATTTCAAGTCAAGGCAGGTCTTTTGTTTCATTTGAACTTGGTTCCCATCGACGACTGATTCATCGCGTCAGTTTATTGTCTTTGCAGTTGTCCGAACCACAAACCATTCGTACTGACCTGACTTGTTCTCCAGGGCCGCCCAATTAAATTTAGGACCGCCGTTTCGTCGCGATTAATCAAACGGGTGAGTGAACAACTTCAATTCACTTTCATCTACCCAAGGTCGCGAAGATGGCCAGGGGAGGGACGAGTGGTGCACTGTACTTGTATGTGTCATTTACCTTCATTCTCTCTTCGTTAAATTTACAGCTGTTTGAAGAAGTAATGACACTCATCAAATTTTGATAAATAAGAGCAAATTTGACTTCTCATTTTGTCGAGCTCATTGCCGGCTCAATTCTCAACGGATTTTCTCCAATATAGGCGCGTTCGAGAGCAGCGAAGCGGGGCTTCCAGACCGTACCATACTCGCTGGGTAGATTACATAATTTGTATGTCCTAACATTTGGGCTGCCTGGTTTGAACCAGATGCGGCAACGGCCATATCTTCACCATCTGTCAACCGATTCCCATAAATTCAGATGTTTCTGAAGAATAGCATGAAGGCAATCACTAGTGCGTATTCTCAAAATGAAACATGAATGATTCTCACCCGTAAGAATGGAGTTACAGATCTGGACTGAATATCCATTCCTGGTAGATTGCCTTGCGGGGAAACCAAAAGATATCAGACCCTACGGCTTTGTCTCAATCCTAGCTTTCAGAATCATGTGAATTTAGGCAAATCAGTTCACAGATGATGAAGATATGGCCGTTGCCGCATCTGGCTTAAACCAGGCAGCCCGAATGTTGGGACATATAAATTATGTAATCTACCCAGCGAGTAGGGTACGGTCTAGAAGCCCCGCTTCGCCGCTTTCGAACGCGCCTATATTCAGGAAAATCCGTTGAGAATTGAGCCGGCAATGATCTCGACAAAATGAGAAGTCAAATTTGCTCTTATTTATCAAAATTTGATGAGTGTCATTACTTCTTCAAACAGCTGTAATATTGTGTTGGCCAGATATTCCTCTCCACCTTTGTGCAGGGTACTCAATGCGCCTCCACCACCCCCAACCTCTGGGCTTCCGCCCTCTCCGCCGTGCTCGCTAAGCTCTACCCGTACAGCTGCGTTCGCCCGCTCTCATGCGCGCTCTCGCCGCATTCGTCGATTCCTTCTCTCCAAAGGCAAAGGGGGATTCGGGTCACTCACGCTCTTCCATAAGGCGTACCCGAGTGTGCAAGTCTAGTAGTACGGGGCGACGTGTAAACATATTCCAAATTGAATATATATCTCTTTTACCCTCCATCTCCCGTGTAAACTTGCTTAAATACACAATACATTAATTCAACTATTCATCCTCAGAACTCTCATCAGAGTGTCCATCGTCCGAGCCCATAGCTTCCTCCAACTCATGCAGGCACCGCTTCAAGAGGTCCAATGCCTGAACCCATTGAACTGCCCTCGGAAACCATTTGTCTCGCGGGAGCACAATCAGCAACTCTTTTCCACTGGTCCCCGGCTTGATGCTCTCAATCTCCGGGTAATCATCATCCTCCCACTCGTCCTCCAGGATGCCGTTGTCTTCTGGAATGGCCTCCAGGTCTGCGAGCACGTCCACGAGAATGTCCAGGAAATGAAAAGAAACGGCGCACGAGTAATACATAGGAGAGGAAGTCGAAGAATGCGAAGAGCTGGACATATTAGAGACTTTGTGTTAGCCACCAGATGAAACTGGTGGCTTTCACCACGGACGAATGCGGGGGTGGCTTGTTCTCAACTAGCCACTGTTTTATGGTCTCCCTAAGATCTACAAATAGTGGCTGTCTTGGTTCAACAACATTGCCCACTGTCCAGGAAAATTAGCCACCAGTCCGATTTGGTGGCTACTGCAAACTCTCTATTGTGATGATATAACTCCGTTCTGGAATTGTATTCATATGAACCCACCGAGCCACCGATAGGAAACCACATACTCGAGGAAATCTACCCATGGATCGCGTGCTGATTGCTTCGGGTGCATTGAGGGATTTCTGGGCATGAAATGTCAGCATCGTAATGGAACATCACCGCTGCGAAACATACTGTGAAGAAATCAAACTGCTGCTCAAGGGCGGCCAGTTGTGGCGGATAGTTCAACGGTTCGCCGTACTGGGCATTCGAGAGATTGTCAGAGGAAGGTCCAGGTTCAGTTCCAAATGCCGGGTGGTAGCCACCGTGGTCTCTGGAGAGGGTAAGGTTGTCAGAGCCCCTGTTGGGCTGGAGGAGGATTCAAGCTCACCCGTACAATCTGCCCGGCGCGCGATGCGCTCGTTGTGGAGCAGTAGCGTCAAAGCAAAGCAGGGGGTGGGCACACGGATCCGCGGCACCTATCGAATTGGGATGATCTCTGCCGAGAGTTCCGGACTGACGAGCTTGAACCTGGACTGACGAGCTTGCACCGTCGGCTCCATTGACTGACGAGGATTGAACCTCGGCTATCCAGACTGACGAAGATAGCCATCAAACTGATGAAGATGGACATTCACACTGACTTACGAGCTTGTATACTACCTGACAGGAATGAGGGGGACGGACGGAAATGGGGGTTCCCCTTCCTTGGAATGTGGCACATCAATGCATGGAACACACTCAGAGCCGGTTGGGCTCAAATCCCATCCAGGGGAGCCTTCCGGTGTCCATCATAAAGGGGACTTGCTGGGTGGAGGAGTGGACATGGTAGTTGTATGAGAATTCAACAGCTGGGAGGAGCCCATCCCAATCATCCTGTTTGTAATTGGTGAATGTCTAGATAAATTGTTTGAGCTCCTGGTTGATATGCTCTGTCTGTCTGTCAATTTGCAGATGATATGCAGTGGAGGTGGCCGTCTCAGCTCCGATGAGCCACAGTTCCCACATGAAGCCTGTGGCAAACTGCCGAGCCATGCCGTGATGCCTCCAGACATGCCAGTAGTAGAGCTGGGCAGTGCCTTCTGCGTTAATCCTGGTGTAGCACTCAATGAAGTATGCACACTGACTGAGAACATCTGCCACTAAGATGGAGAGCGTGGGAAGCCCACACGCTTATGTCATACGTTACTGTCACGCGTCACGGTTCCAAATCTTCGAGTTGGCCAAAATATATATATATATATATTTGGGTGCAGAGGCAGGAAGGAAAAGTAGATTATGTATATATGGAGTCTCTGATCACTCTAATAACATGTGGAGGTAACATTTGATGGCTTTTATACTTCTTTTTAATGTAACCAAGGTCTGTTCTGGTGAAGCCTGCTGCATATGCTGAGACAAACCACACAGCTCTGTTGGCATATCGAACCATTGGCAGATGGGAAACCTCATCAAGACACCACTTGATATTGGCCTCCATTTCTGTCATATTTGAGGTTCGGGTACTTTGCGATACCGGAACTTTGCTGCACCCCAGTACATCTCAATGAAATTGACTTCGCAGTGGTACTTGGGGTAGAAATCACAAATATCACCCCGGTGAAAGGCTTTGCCTCGGTCCGTCTAAAGCTGGAGTACTACTGATGACATGGACCGAACGAGTGGAATGCAGCAGTACTAGCCACAACCACTAACCGAATCCACATCCTTGTTCCCCCTGGTTGCACAAGCTTAGACGTGCTGATGAGTATTCATGCATTTTAGACTTCTTCACAAGATCGTGAAGGAGTAGAAAAGGGACACAGATACATCAGTTCGACTGGTTGAAGCCCTTAATCAAGCGCTCAGAACAAGAGCACTTGACTAATGGTGTGCAAGACTGTTGTGGTGGGATTAAGACCCTCTCTTGGCATAGCCAACCGAGTGTGTCAATCCAACACCAATCCAAAACCAATCCCAAATATACGCCTTCCAAGGCTGCTGATTGTTTAAGGTCCCTTTCGACCGTATCCCATAATCCCAAATAATAAGCCTTCCAAGGCTGCTGTAGTGGTGCCGTGTTCTCAATCCAAATCCCAAATCCCTTCACACATCTTAATCACAATCCCAAATTATGTGTTTTACTTCCACCGAAGGCAAGACATATTAATCACATTGTGCAAACGAAGCAAAGCTCTTAATAGAACCAGTCCAGGATCACAAGCATGGACTACCTGTTGTAACACAAGCCCTAGATCCAAGTCTCTTAATTGAGACCAGGACCTAGCTCCTGTGCCACCCCAATGTTAGTGCCACAAGCACTAGATCCAAGTCTTTTTATGAGACTAGGATCTAGCACCTGCGCCACCACCACTGCAGTAGTGCATCCATGCTAGAACTGCCCTCCTTATATACTGTACATTTATGCTTACACTACCCTAATTACACTATGTGAGTAAGCTAAAGATCTGCCATTTAACTCCTTGTTTCCGATCGGTTGTCTGACTCGACTGAACTTCCAAGCCAAATAGTGTTGTCCTGCCCTTCGGACCATTGGATTCAGAAAGCGCTGAGTCTCCCATTTCTGTAGACACCCAGAACTCCCTAATCCGCCAAGTGGTTCCCAAGATATAACCTTGTCCATTCCTGATCAAGCCAAGAACCCAAATTGGGACGGTAACGGAGTTGAACCAGTTTAATGGTTAAAGTCCCTTGATTAACACCTTCAGAGTCAAGGAGCATTGGGTATCAGCTTTCTGTAGATACCCTAATCTCCCCGAACCGCCCAGTAGTTGTTGAGATATATAGCGATGAAGCCTTGCCCAGGTCAAGAACCCATATTGGGATAGCAACATTGATCGGTGATCATCATGTGTCCAGACACGTCCCCAGAATAGTCCAAATCAACCACAACAAGGTGATTAAATCCCACAGATCTATCTCTGCTGATAGACACTTGTTCTTCAGAGTGGATGTTTAAGTTCCCTGATATTTGTTGGCCCCACAGAGCCTTAATCAAGCGATCATAAGGACTCTATTATTAAACCCATTGAATCGAGCCTTAATCAGTATGGGAGGTTCTGATTAATGTTCTCTCAGGCAGGCTGATTAAGCCCTCATGCAGGATGTGCCTAATTAACCATTCGGGACTCATGTTAATCCTGGAGATGTACATCTAACCTGGTAATGCACAGGAATCCCAACATTAGCAAGATTCCAGGCAAGGCCAGATAGCCTGCTTATCACCGGCATGTGATGAGTTCCTGAAGTGCAGATTTCTGATTCGCAAAATCAGGCTGACAAAACAAAGCTCGTTGACAGCAGCAAGTTGTGGCTCCCTTCTCGCACTTGAAGCCCGGGCATTGGGCCAATAGTCCTGGTTGGAAAAGATTTTGTTCACGGAGGATTTGCTCCATCCCCTTGAACCACCCCGGCATCAGCGGATGATCGGCGGGCCAATACAATTCCTGAACTGATCCATCGGGTAGAGTTCCGGAACATATCAGAGGAGATTGGCCCCAAGTTGAACTGGGTCGTTTGGGCATTTTACGGGCCGAAAGAGCATCTGGAGCTCGCTTCAGATGGGTTGGGGCATTGTCAAAAATGAAGAGGCTGGTGGTGGTCTTTTGAGCTTTGGATTCAAAGATGTTGATTGTCTGATCAGCTTGATCAAGCACTTCCTCGTTTGTAAAATACCCGTCCTGATTCTTGCCAGCCTGGAAAAAAAAAAGATGAGTCTCCCTGGTTCAGTATTAGACTGGAATTGAAAATAAATAAAAAGTTGAGCAAGAACCCACCTGTCTCCGTCCACAAGATGGCCCCAGTCCAGTGTGAAGAAATCAGAGACCATAAGGGACTCACCCTCGCCCTTTGGCAGTGGTTTGGCTTTGAATGATGGATGAATCCAGCCAAGCCAGCAGCATTTGTTGGAGAAGAAGGTGAACTCGTCATGTGTGACGAGAATGAGCCGGCATGATTGGCCAGTTACACGGTCGGTGCCTTCAGGGACCGGATCCAATTGCCATCATTGTCATATTCTGCGAAATTGTCCTGTTTTGAATGGGAACACCTTTCTTCTCGAGCCTGGCCTGCATGGCCTCAGATGCGATGAAACGGCGTAACATAAATGCGCGGCATCTAGGGCTAATTTTGCGATTTCCTATGACCAGTATTTATACAACAGGAAGCAACTAGCACTTCTGTTGTTACTAGCATCCTAGCTAGTAGCAGACCACTTGTTAGGTGATATAAAGGAGAGTCAGAGTGAGCCCTAACTGCTGACTGTAGCACGAGGCTACACTAGTGTGACGCGCTAGCTGCTAGCTGAGTGTACAAACAACCAGGGGTTAAACCACTGCCTATACATTCATGAGACATAACCTAGGAGACTCTAGTAGTCCAGAGATGACTTGAGACGGAGCTAGTGAGGGTCTAGCAGACGGATATCTACGATGGAAGTACAGCTAGGGGACAACGCCTTGAGCTAGGAAGCTCGGCGCGGTAACCGGTGGTACTATCTAATCTCTAGATAAGCAACTAGGCGGCGATAGGTGGAACAACCTGACTAGCGACCGGCTAGGGCTTTGACAAAGACATACCACAACATAAGAGATGAAGCAACACGAGGCTAGTGCCCGATCTGGGCAGCTAGGGCGAAGGGAATAGCAAGCAGGCTATTGGAACGGAGCTAGGGATGATTGTACAACCTGTACCAATGACCGGAGGGCGGATCGATGTTCTGACCAACGAGCTATGACCATTTGATGTCGGTCGCAACACTGCATCGCCTAGATGTAATAGATCAACGTTCTGACAGAGTAGAGATGACCTAGACCACCGGCTACATCGCCGGTGGGTCCGGAAGTGGTACTCGGCATAGACGGAGGGCTGAGGATCCATTGATATACCCACGGTTGAACACTAGCCGGTCAGCAAGGCTGACCTGGCATATACCAAACCAGTCCCAAAACCAAACGGCAGTCGTCTCATTGGCTGACCGTATTTCTTATCATCTAAAATTGCTTATTGTATTATTCAGCTCTCTTTTCACATGTAACTCGAACCTAGTAGTATAAAAGGGAGCGCAGAACAGACTAGGGTCTAAGAACATTACGCCCCAGACTTTGGACGAAGCTGGTGCTAGTGGACTCAAGCTGCTAGTGGAGGTTGATACTGAACTTCACTTGTAGTAGTCTTTATATTGGAATCAGTAAACTGTGGACTCTGGAAACATCGAGTGACTAAGTTGAGGGTTTCGTGTTGTTGGTCCTAGACCTCCACATATAAAACAAGGGTGTTCTCTTCGAGACCCAGCTGCAGTTTGCGCTAGTGACTTTGCCTTCACCCTGACAAGACGGGAGCTCTGCCGTAGTGTGTTGGATCGCTTGCTAGGTGGATTGTGTGTTGGCTTGAGCCCACTAAGAAGAAGATGGACTAGGTGCCCCCACCTCTAGTTTGGCTATAACTTGTCAGTTACTTCGCCTTCACCCTGATAAAGACGGAAGCTCTGTCATAGTGTGTTGGGTCGCTAGCTGGACGCTTGTAGTGAGCTAGTGCCGATAAAAGCGGAAAGGTTCCAGTTCTTGGTTAAGGAATAGGTCGGCGGTCAAGGAGAGTCTTGCCGTTTGAGGATTGAAGTCCCTTGTTGTTAGCCTCAGTAGTCTTTGGGGGTTCCCTTAGCGAGGATTTTCACAAACCTATATACTCTGCCCTGGTGTTCTAGACCTAGCGGTCCAGCCATCTTGTATCCACCGCATATAAACACACCCCCGGACCATCCCTAGGTTCCTAGCAGTGTTGTTGTTGGCGGTTGCATATTGCTAGTATGTTGTAGAGTGTGTTGTTAGAAGCCTATAAATCAAACTTGTGTTTGTTCAAACCTGCTGGTTGCATATTACAGCCCGGACCCGAACTCACAAAGAGAAGCACTTAGATTTTTGGAGGTAGATTGGTTGTGGTTGGTTGTTTTGGGTGTTTGTTCGCAATACCTATCAATTAGCTATTCCTAGTCATATCAGAAGTGCACTGTTTCAACGTCCCATGCCTTCCGCTGGCCCTGAATTCCGAAACCCCACACCAATCCTTCAGTTGCAGCTTCCCAATCGTGCTCACCCTGATCATTACAATATCGCCACTGGGCGGGAGTCTGCACTCGCCCATCGTCTTCAGCCCTCCCCTGTGGTTGATACCCCCGATGTGCGACCGGCGAAACGTCGCCCTGGTGATAGAGACGTGGAGAAACCCCCATCGTGATGCAGCTTGCAATCAATGATCAGCGGTCCGACCTTTTCTATGCAACGAAATTCCAGCCGGTGCCACGGACTAGGCTTCGGGACCATCATACTTACTACTTCAACACGGACGAGAAAAAATGGAGGCCGATCCCAGAAGGCATGGAGCCGGTGCTTTTGTCGCAAGAAGATCTGGAGAAGTACCTGAAAGCCGAGATTGTATTGAACCTCTTTGTAAGGGCAACCTTAAGCTCGGCGCGGGGCGCGGAAACTAGCAGGGGAATCCGAAGAATAAATATAGGTACTAGAATACAGGAGCGGAAATACTACGCACCTAGCGGGGGAATCCGAAGAGAAGAAAGGATGAGGATTCCCACGCTAGGCGAAACCTTATATACTAATTGGTAACTACCCAGTAGCACGTGTCCGGATGTATCTACAATGATCGCGGGCCTGATCGCACAGCACGTGCCAGCGAGAGCGGACAGATGTCTCGGGTGGTTTGGCGGTCGGATAGAAGGGCACAGAAGTATCCGGAGCGCCGGGCGGAAAACCACCCGAAGTGTCCGGAGCCGGTCTGGATGGAAAAGCGTCCGAAGCGCCCGAAGTGGCCGAAGGAAAACCACCTGAAGCGGCCGGAGCGGGGGTTCCCCTGACATCACCCCCCCCTTGGAATACGGCGTCTCGACGTATAAAGCGGATGGTCCTATCGCACCTTCGGAAGGACAGCGAGTCGAAGGCAGCCGAGGCTATCCGGCGGGGAGCATTGGGGTAGCAGCGGTAGTAGGCATCGATGGCGTCCTTGGCGAAGACGTCGGAGTGCTTTACCCACTTATTGTGCTCCGGACCATAACCTTTCCAGCGCACCATGTACCAGAGGCTGCCGTACCGGACCCGTGCTTCGAGGATCTCGTCGACCTCCACCTCTCATCTCCATCCGTCCGGAGGACAGGAGGGGGCTCGTCGTTCCGGGGGCGTCCGGGGAACGGGTCCGGCTTTGCAAGCTCGAGCTTCACCACCGGGAAGACTGGGTGGAGCTGGGAGTAGCGTGGGGGGAGCTCGAGCTTGTATGCGCCTTTTCCCACAACCTGTACGACCTTGAAGGGTCCGAGCCGCTTGTCCGAGAACTTGGGCGACGGGCGCGTCGTTTTGATGTTGGACGCGTCCACCCAGACTCGGTCGCCTACCTTGATCTCCGGCGCGGGCACGCGTCGGCGATCGTAGTACAGCTTGAACTCGTCTTTGGCTTTGACGAGCGCAGCCTTGGCTTCGGACACTCCGGCGGCGATCCGGTCGCGGAACTCGTTGACCGACTTGTCGGCCGAACGCATGCCGTTGGGCTCGAACCCCATCCGAGGGAGCCGGCCGGTGTCCGTCATGAACGGCACCTGCTGCGTCGAGGAGTGGACGTGGTTGTTGTAGGCGAATTCAGCTGCCGGTAGGAGCTCGTCCCAGTCGTCCTGTTTGTAGCTCGTGAAGATACGGACGAACTGTTCGAGCTCCTGGTTGACGCGCTCGGTCTGGCCGTCGGTCTGCGGGTGGTAAGCGGTGGAGGTAGCGGGTTCAATACCAATGAGGCGCCACAGCTCCCGGGTGAACTCGGCGATGAACTGTGGACCACGGTCGGAAATGTACTTCCGGGGGGTTCCGTGGTGCCTCCACACGTTCCGGTAGTACAACCGGGCGCTCCGACTGCTCCGAGGCTGGTGTGGCACTCGTTGAAGTGGGCCCGCTTACCAAGGACATCAACAACAACCATGACCGCGTCGAACCCGTGCGCCTCCGGAAGCTCGACTATGAAGTCCACCGAGACGGTGTCCCAGCGCTCGGCCGGAATCTCGGTCGGATGAAGCTCACCGTGGGGAAGTCGCCGAAGCGCCTTCGTCCGGTTACACGCGTCGCAGGTCCCAACGTACTGACCGACGTGTCGGGACAACTGGGGCCACCAGTAGTTCTGGGAGATTAACTCCAACGTCTTGAAGCGGCCAGCGTGTCCGGCGACCCGCGTGTCGTGGTGCTGCTCCATAATCCGGCGGCGAAGGTCCTTATTCCGCGGTACGACAATCTTACCGCGAAACAAGAGCAATCCGTCCGAGATCTGCCATTCGGCCGAGCGGGGAGAAGGAGCCTTCCGGTTCTTGAGGAGCTCCCGGGCGACAAGCGCAACGGGGTCCTCGAGTTCCGGCTCGGTCGCAAACGCCTTCCGGACATCGCGCAGGAGGGGGATCTCGGGTCCGGCGACCGTGATCCCCTCCATCGCCCGAATCCGGAAAAGCTCCGGCCGAAGGAGCGTAACGTCCGAGTTCTCGGATCCGGCGCCATGGTCCGGGCGGCGGGAGAGCGCATCCGGGCGGCCCATGAGGCGGCCCGGCTGGTGGAACAGGGCGAAGTCGAACCAGGACAGGTACAGGGACCACCTGGCCTGCCGCCAGTTCAGATTCTGCGACTTCTGGAAGTACTCCAAGTTCTTGTGGTCCATCCAGATCTCGACCGGGTGCTGCGCGCCTTCAAGGAAGTGCCACCACTCCTCGAGGGCTCGGACGATCGCAAGCATCTCCTTGTCGTGGATCACGTAGTTCCGTTGGACGTCGTTCAAGCTCTTGGAGTAGAAGGCGACGGGGTGCCACTTTCCATCCGCGTCCTGCTGCGACAGAACGGCTCCGGTTGCCCGATCCGAACTGTCCGCTTCTAACCGGTACGGCCGAGATTCGTCCGGGAGGACCAAGACGGGCTCCGCGGTCACCGCGTCCTTGAGGGCTCGGAACGCGGCGGCTGAGGCAGCGGTCCAGGTCCAGGGCACGCCCTTCTTCGTCAGGTCGAAAAGCGGCCGGGCGATGTCCGAGAACGCCCGGATAAACCTCCGGTAGAAGTTCGTGAAGCCGAGGAACTGCTGCACGTCCTTCTTGTTCTCGGGCTCGGGCCAGGCAGCGACACCGGCGACCTTGACGGGGTCCATCTCGACGTGGTTGTGTGAGATGATGACGCCGAGGTACTCGATTGTGGACTTCTCGAACTCGCACTTCTCTGGCCGAAGGAAGAGGTGGTGTTCCCGGAGCCGGCGGAGCACTTCTCGGACGATTTCACGGTGACGGGCGAGGTCAGAGTGTGCGATGAGGATGTCATCCAGGTAGACCATGACATCTCCGGACAGAATAAGGTCCTGGAAGATGTCATTCATCATCGTCTGGAATGTGGCCGGGGAGTTGGTAAGGCCGAAGTACATCACCAGCGGCTCAAAGAGCCCCCGGTTCGTACGGAACGCGGCCTTCCATTCGTCACCTTCCCGAATCCGGACGTTGTTGAAGCCCCACCGGACGTCGAGTTTCGTGAAGAACCGAGCTCCTTTTAACCGGTTAATAAGATCGTTGATTAAAGGGAGCGGGTATCGGTTCTTCACGGTCATCGCGTTGAGCGCCCAGTAGTCCTGGACAAACCGGAGGGCACCGTCCTTCTTCTTAACGAAGAAGACCGGGGACGCCATCGGAGACTTCGATGGGCGGATGCGGCCAGTACTCAATCCCTCCGAGATGAAGGCATCGAGCTCCTTCTGCTCGAGCGGAGAGATCGGGTAGACCTTACAATTGGCCGGTTTCGCATCCGGGACGAGTTCGATGGCATGATCCCATGTCCGCCTGTCCGGGAGAGAGTCAAAGGACTCCCGGGCGAATACGTCCGAAAATTCCGCAGCCCAGGGCGGGACCTCGGTTCCGGCCGGTGCGGAATTTCGCGCGTGAGCCTCCGCAAGACGCTGCGAGACGGTGCTTCCGGCACGAATCTCTTCGGCCGGGGCGAACACAGTGTAGAGGATGCGATCACCCTCTTCAAGCTCGTCGTCGTCATCGTCTTCCGAGTCCGGAGTGAGGTCCGGAAGGTCGTCGTCGTCGGCCGGGTCGTGCCCATCGTCTCCGGTCCACTCCTCCGAGTCAACAGCGCAAATGGATGGGGTCGGACCTTCACGTAGCTGCCGGAGGATCAAGGCGGCGAGCTTCTCGTTCTTCCGGACAGCCCGTAGCTCCTCCTGGCAGGTGCGGCAATCCGGTCGGGCAGCGCGTCATGCGAACCTCCTTGGTCTCCCAGTCGATCTCCGGATTGTGTTTCTGGAGCCAGGAGTAACCAAGGATGACGTGCTGTTTCCCGAGCCGAGTCACGGCGAGCTGGATGCGCTCGGAGTGCCCCTTGTAGTCGACCACCATATCGACTACGCCGGTTATGCCGCCCGCTTGGTTCGGGCTGCCGTCCACGTTGAGAACTGGGATGGGCTGCGAAAGAGGCCGGACCGGAAGGTTGCGGGAGATGACGTACTCCGAATCGATGAAGTCTCCAGTCGCTCCGCAGTCGACCAGAGCCTTCACCGACATCCGGGCGGCGGTCTCGACAGACTGCAGGTCCAACGGGATGTGCAAGGAGTTTCGGCCTTCGACAGAGTCGATGACGTACTGCCGGGGAAGTCGCCGTTCCCACTTCGGGCGATGAACACGCCGAAGCGAGCCTGTCCTCGTTCCCGGCTCGGGGACAGGGGCCTCCGTCACTGCCCTCGTTCCCGGCTCGGGGGCAATGCGGGTTTCCGTCTCCAGGACGGAAGGAAGAGTCTCGGTCGCTCGGACAGAGACAGGGACGGGGGGTGCGCCTCTCGCTACTACCTCGGACTCAAATGTATTGGCATTATCTGAATACAGGAGGGCGTAGCGATTAGGGGACGCGACCGAGGGCGCACCGCTCACTCGGCCGGAGTTGGAAAACCCGCCGGATCCGCGTGCTCGTCGCCCGACTCGTCCGGAAGCGAGGCGGTGGTGGCAACACGGGCGAACAGTTCACCGAGAAGGTCGTCTCCAAGTTGACGAACAACTTCATCGAGAATGTCCATGTGCCGGACGTCGGATGTAACCGGGCATTCCCGGGCGAGATGTCCGGCCGCACCGCATCGGAAGCAAGAGCGTGGGAAAACCCGCGCTCGGGTCCGGTCAACGTCCATTGGAACGACCGCTGGGAGCGCGGGTGCTGGAGCCGGGGCGAATGAGACCGTAGCGCGCGCGGGGGGTCGGAACTACCCGCCTGAACTTCACCACACTCTCCCAATTCCTCCCTGTGTCCAAATCATCTCTACTAGTGGTCAAACCCATCTCAAATTTGATCCTCACAGCTTGGGGCCTAGCTGGTGGTCAATTACTTCTCTACCAGGGGTGATTAGCAGGAGCGAGCAAATGCATGTCATTCGTTAAGATCCGGCCACAAGAAAATTTTATATCCATGTGTATTTAAGTCCCATGTAATGAACAAACTTTAGCAACCAGTCATTTGTATAAGTATCTGTGGTTTCTCAAGCTCACCCATCATATTTCTGTCTCGGAAATGCCATCTTTTTTGGTGCTGCAGGTTGGACTATAACAAGATATGCTATAGCTTTGCTCCAGCCATGTACAGAATTAAACATCACTCGAAATTCTTTATATACAGACTCATCTAACTCTGATTATGTAAGTATATAGCTTATGTTATGCTGATACTTTGAATTCACACAATCCACTCTTGAACCACACAATGGAGCTTAGGCTTCTTAATTGTGATGTATGCAGGGCCATTGACTCATGAGCTCTGATCATGGAGCAAGTTGGGCTAACAATACCAAGATCATGTTCTTTATTCTGGTCGCAAATTTAGTATTATTGTGATCCTCCTTTAAGATGTATAATGAGTAAACAGCGGCCATGACTTTGGTGACCAAAAAATCCAAATGCGCTGTGGTCTCAGTGTCACTAAAATGGATGAGGAACATCACTAAAAGTGTCAAAAATGTCCGAGGACTGATGGCTTCGGCAATGCGTCACAAGGCGTCACAAGTCTTGAGCGCGACGTCCAAGGTGGCTTCAAGTCTTTACAGAGGCCCCACAAGCCTTGAAGAAGTCTCTCAAGGGGATCTCCAGCCTTGAACCCTTGTCACATCAAACCTCTGCCCCTGCACCCAAACTGGACTTGGATCTACTTGGATCTTCTCCATTGTCGATCGCGACCTATCGGCCAACCTTTTTCGACGTGTCTGATCAGTTGGAACCTCGGTGTTTCTGCGCATGAACTCGAAATACTGGCTTCCTGCTATTTTATTTATTCTCTTGGTCCACATGGCTCGGTGCACATTTTGCGAAATGTCTTATGGTTCCAAAGGCTTCGCTCGACATATATCAGCATGCCCGAAGAGGGAAGAATTTATTCAGGCTTCCACGGCCCAGGCCTTGACAACCCATAACACTGAGGTAGCTGCTGCTGCAGAATTGGCGCAGACACAGGCTTTACTCTGTTTACAACAAAATTTGGAAAAGGTAATTTCATTTCATTGGATCTACCGAATAATTCTAACTAGAAATTGCGAAGGCATCTCCTGAAATTGCATGTTCCCCTATCCCACTGCTGCCCCGCCCCAATGGCCTCCCGCACGGCGACACCGACTTCCCACAAGGTACCGCGATGAGCTGCCAGAGAGCCGGATGCAGAACCAGTTCCGGAACCCCGTACATTTTCCCCCCCAAATGGGTACAAACTGAGCCCAACGCGTTCGGAGTTTACAAAGTCTTTCCAAAACAACCTACACACGATCCAGAAGATTCCATCTGCCTCGATGACCTTTGCCGGCCATCTACTCTATCCACCACCGAACCACCACCGCCAGCACCTTTCCCCAACTCCCCATCAACGGATCCCTGGTTTCCATTCCTGAACACCACTGTCGCGCGATTCATGTCATGGTTCCATTCAAGGTTGAACCTCAAGTCTAACGGGGAACTGAATTCCTTAGTGCATGGTGTTATGCTGCACAAGGAGTTTGAACAGAAACACCTGAAGGGATTCAGCGCAGAGCACGAAAACAAACACCTCGACGACGCTGTGAATGCTCTCCCACGAGAACCGCTGGACAGATGGTCTGTCAGATCGGTAAAGCTCAAGCTGCCCGCGCTGAAGGTTGCTGTACCCGAAGTTGATGCACCCGAGTTTGAGGTGTCCGGAATCCTCTACCACCCACTTCTCGATGTCTTGGTCGAAGCATTCCAAAGTCTGGACCTCCACCAATACCACACAACTCCATTTGACTTGCGGTGGGATCCGATGTGAGGTCTCTGAGCATGCTACGCACCACTCGTCGCCTCATGGCCCCTGCAAACCATCTGCACGACTGACGGGATGAGTTCGGATGTACATGACGGATCTTCTTAAACGGGATTCTCCATTACTGGAAGCAGCTTCCGAGCGAGACCAATGCTCTCCCCACCATCCGCATTGTCTCCCCTGCCATTCGAGCTCGCTCCTGCACCATCGTCACCCGGATACGACCGTTCCCCACGATCCGGAACTCTCGACCCCCTCCTACGACACCAGCCCTCTGTATCCGGCCCTCCATATATGCCTCCCTTATGAACGAGGCCGGCGCTCCCCATACCACATGGATAGCGCACGTCACTATGTGGTGTCCAGTAATCATCAACGGGATACGACCGATCCCATCCCGTGGTGCGCATGGACAACCTCCCCTATTTCCCGTTTCCAGACGATCCTTCGCACCAGACGGACCTACCCTGTGCCTGACACCAACCCATCAGACGAGACAGAGGATATCCCGATACTACCCGTCCCCTGCTTCACACGACACATCGATCAGCCGAGGGAGACTGTTCATCTTTCCTCCTCCCTGAGCGCTTGAGCACCTACCAACACAACCACCAGGCCGTGCCTGAGGCTCCAAACATATTCCAAGGTCGTGTGGCCTCGCCATGCCTCGCGTGCGCCCAGAAACAACCGGTCTCCTCAGCAGAGGCACACGTTCTCCTGCCGTATATGCACCCCGAAATGCCTCATGACGTCCCCTGCCCCCCTGGAAACACCTGCAACCGCATGGCACCTCTGGAAACATGGGAAGTCGTCGAGGAGGTATAAAAGGGAGCGCATTTAGTAGGAGTAGTCAGTACCTTGCGGCCTGCAGAAGTAGCTTCCGGGGTGTTCCCCCACTTACTGTACCACTCTCACTCAATCTAAAGGGGTACTCCCAGCCTTCCCTGATCTCATACCTCTCATGCACCCTTCTTCTCGCCCCACAGCCTGAGACAGGCCCCATTTCTTACATTCGCTCGTTCATCGGCGTCTCACCTCCCACACCTCCATCCGCAGGGTCCCTCCTCACCAGACCCGGTGTCACAATTCCAGGCTTCCTCAATTAGGATCACCATTCTCGCGAGCATCACTCTGTAGAAAACAGGCCCGGAGAGAAGCCATCACATTCAAATCGCCGTCCATAGCCAACGAGACCAACTGTCTCGCCGTCGACCGAACAACATCAGTGTCATCGCCTGTGTGACACACATCGCATCTCCAGCGCTGGTTCTAAGGGGAAGAGCGCACCAAGGAAATCAGACAGGGCAAACACATTTAGGGTTCCAGTACACTCGTATGGGGAACCAGGTCTAGTGATTCACATCTTCTCTACCGTTTTCACTGACAACAGGTCTGCCGCACATGTCCACACCTAGGAGACGAACGGTCTCCACAAATAACTGTTCACACACACACACACACACACCGCTCATGTAAGGGCAACCTTAAGCTCGGCGTGGGGCACAGAAACTAGCGGGGGAATCCGAAGAATAAATATGGGTACTATAATACAGGAGTGGGAATACTACGCACCTAGTGGGGGAATCTGAAGAGAAGAAAGGATGAGGATTCCCACGCTAGGTGAAACCTTATATACTAATTAGTAACTACCCAGTAGCACGTGTCCGGAGGTATCTACAATGATCTCAGGCCTGATCACATAGCACGTGCCAGCGAGAACGGGCGGGCGGAAGGTCGGGGGCGATAGCCGGAGGGAAAGCCGGAACGGAAACCGGAGCGGAGGCCGGAGGAATAGCCGGAAAAGCTGGAAAGGTGCGTGGAGCAGAGGTTCCCCTGACAGCTCACACAAGGCCGATTCGTGCACTGACCTTCTGCTCTATCATTCGACTGTACCTTCCCCTCTAGAGGACGAACATAGTCGAATTCAAATCACATACCTTTCGATACCAACACTGCGGTCCTTATCACAACCCGAAGCACAATCCTGACAACCTCAACACGCTGATGATAAACACTGACATCCCCATGGACGCAAACAGCCTCCCACCACTCCCAGCTGGACACGAATCCCTTTACAATGAGGCCTACACGTCATGTTCAATGCTAAAACAATTTAACGAATTGCCTCAAACCGCAGAACCGTATCTCGAAACGATCATCACTGCCTACATGTTTTGGTTCGACTCAACTCCCCTGGCCAATTTCGGTGATGCGTCGC
Organism: Mycena olivaceomarginata; assembly: GCA_029378375.1. Classification (NCBI taxonomy): domain Eukaryota; kingdom Fungi; phylum Basidiomycota; class Agaricomycetes; order Agaricales; family Mycenaceae; genus Mycena; species Mycena olivaceomarginata. The sequence goes on along the minus strand of JARKIC010002823.1, from coordinate 26,639 downwards.
TCTGGCCACTGTACACATACTTCGGAAATCAGTCCAAGTATACCCTGTGCTAAGCCGACCAGCAAAAGCAGGCCATCACCAGGTGTACTTCCCTTCGGTATGGCTCCATTCAATTGACTACTTATTTCTCATATAATATTTCTAGCTCCCCGATACTATCATCGATTTTTGTCAATCTCTATTTAAGGTTCCACCCTCCTCCGAGATCCTGATGCACCTAAAGCGGGAGCTTATGCATCAAGTATGGGATCTGCTCCTCACACCAGAGTTCATCCATGCCTGAGTTCACAGAATCATTGTCAAATGCTACGACGGTGTCGAACATCGGATCTTTCCTCGTTTTTCCACTTACGGCGTGGATTATCTGGAGAAGTACGGTTTCTGTTCTTCTGTTCTGCATTTGAGCTGATAATATTTTCAGGGTCTTGCTCACGACAATAAAGTACTTTGGTGGCTGCCCGTGTCCATGCTGCTACATTAAGAAGGAGCAGATCGTGGATATGGGGAGCAAGGCAGATATGCGCCGCTGCAGCAAACTCTGGGCAGACAACGGCACCTGGCGTGAGACAATTGAACGTGTATGCAGCTGGATTTTTGGGAAGGGATGGCTCATAGGCGGGGCAAAAGTTACTAGCAACCTCAAAGAAAAATCATGGGTTCCTACTCGGGTACAGTCTCTTGAATAAAATCAATTTGTTTCTAACCATCATTTCGAATGTGTTTTCGAAGCTGGCCGAGCATGGCTTCGATTTATTTTCGATGTTCATACCGGATTTACTCCACGAAGTCAAACTCGGGGTCGTCAAGTCCTTCTTCACCCACCTTGTGCGGATTCTGTACTGTGTCAGGATTGAAATGGTGGATGAGCTCAATCGGAGGTGCAACCAATCTTCTCAATGAATCTCCAAGGAAAGTAGCAACATTGCAATGCGGGCGCTCCCTGTCCTGAGCCGCAATGCAATGTGGGCGATCCTTGGCCTATAGGCCAACTATACCCACGTTGCATTGTGTCCATGGGCTGCCCGCCTTTCTGTAATAGGTAGCCGTACCCGGGCCCATTTTATTTAATCGCCCTCGGCATGAACGGCACCTACCTGTTTTGATATCGCTAAGACTGAGAACGGCCGAAAGGTGAGATTTGCATCAAAATAATCCATTTTCGGCCAATTCTCCGTGGATCAATAGACCACCGTACATGATCCACAAACCAAGCTCGGCTACTACTGTAGCCTTGTCAAACCCCGCAAATCCCGTCTGTCAGACGTCCCCCGTGTGCAGCAACCCAACAACCCATCATCGCAGCCTTTCTCCCGCTCTTCCTGAATGATCCGTTATCCCAAGCAGGAAACTCAATCCAAAAATTCGTCGTCCCCCTCGTCCTCGTAATCCGGCGGGCCCTCCTCCTCGCCCCCCCACTCCTCTGCGCGTTCGTCGTCGTCGTCGAGCGGCACTACTACCTCCACACCTGGCGCTGTTTCCCGAGCCAGATACGCGTGGCCCTTTTCGCGGATCTTAGCCCAGTTCCTTGTCAGCGTCTCGCACGTGGTGGTTTCGCGATTTTGCTGCTCCCGAGCGTACGCTTTCAGGCCCTCCAGGAGCTCGTTGTCCACCGTCCCTGCGCGTCCTCCGGCCCGTCGCGCCCATTCGCACGCCGACCAATAGCCGTACTCTACGGTGCGGCGCATTTCCTCTTCCACCAGGACGACATCCTCCTGCCAGCGCCGCATGCGCGCGTAAGCTTTACACCACTCGACCCGCAAGGCTGAAATGAGTGTGAGTGGCGCCATTTCATCTTCGTGTGCCGTACGTACCTTCCACTAACTCCGCCTCGCTCGGATCCTCCGCTCTCGCTGTGTACCAAATCCAAGACAGGGTCCGTCGGCTTTCACCCAACGCCACCACGCCAAACGCCGCCACACCCCCCTCTTCCGCCACATCCTCGTAGTCATGGATGGCCTGCCGCTGCTCCGCCTCCTCCGCAGTCAGCGCGCGCTCATTCAGCGCCCGCACGTCGCCGTCCTCCAACACTGCCAGCTCCTTCTCCCACGCTCCCTCCCCCTTCAGCCGCTTTATCGCGTTGCGCGCGTATCGATAGCGTAATTTAGCCTTGTGGATCTTTAGATTGACTTGACGAAGAACGCCCTGGCCCCTCGTCAGCATCCGCTGACCAGTACAATGCCGCAGGCGGAAGCGGTTCGTCATCGTGCGGGTGCGCAACCCCTGCCGTAGCGCGTGAAGCGCCTCGCGCGCCTCGCCCACCCGTAGATCCGCTTCCACCTCGGGTAATCCCACCGCACACGCCTTCTCTCGCCTGTTCTTCTCCGATATTTCCGACGGCATGAAAAGCCGAATTTCTTCGGCGTTGCGCTCCGTCTCAGAATCCCATAGGGTCCGCTGCATCTGCGACATGAAACGGCGTAACTTGGGCATATAGGTGCGCTGCAGCTTGCGGAACGCTCGTATACGCTTGATGAGTGCCGTCCGCCGCTTCAGGAAGTCGAGGGCCTGGGCGTCCGTCGGGTTGGTAACCGCCTTGACATCGATTGCAAGATGCCGCCTATCTTTCGCATCAATCCCGCTCCCTCCAGCGATGTAATGCCACACTCACTGTGTGTCCTCAATTTCCAAGCCCATCAAGATGAAGGTGCTCGGTGTGTCCTCCCGCTCGACCTCGGTCCCATCCCCACTCCGCAATAACTCCTCCTTCGCCAGCTTGTTTCGAATATCGCGCATCGTCATCACTATCCCATCAACAATCAATCTGAGCTCGATTCACATGAAAACACAAATTGCCGACCTTTCTCCTTCAACTCGAACGGCGATTCTACGCCATTGGTATGCTGGCGCGATTCCCAACTGTGGACCCACTCCTTCCAGCCCTCAACCATCTCCGGCGCCGTCTCTCGCAATGCCGCGTCGAAGGCCTCGAACGCGTCGCGATGGACTTGACCATCTTTCACGTTCTCGGCCATCCGCTTGGGCAACAGCCGACGATTAGCAACAAGCCGGCGCCAATTGTGGAAAGCAAAGAGGTCTTCGAGTGTCGCCGCTCGTGTGCCAAGACCCATCATTTTGGTCGACGCGGCGGCCCCGTTTGTGAATTCCCAATTTTGTTCGACTGTTTCTCCGTGAGTCCTCCCGGCGCCCCACATGTAATGGAATGAATATGGCGAATGGCATGCGACTTGGTGGGGTGGGAGATGGAAGTTCAGGAACTTTAAACCAAACGCGCGTTTGCTCGAGCAAAAGGTGCATCACCGCGGGCAACTGCTGCATTCGACTCCAGAAATTCTTGCCGTACTGGCAAGCGATGTCGTAGGACAGTATGAGGTAGAAAATGATCATGTTAAGCGTTGCCGAGAATAGAATGAAGTCCATATTACAAAACCTGCTTGTGTCTTAAGAAACCGGATTTTCCAACAGAGAAGGAAGACGCACCGCTCGCCCAGCTGCAAATCCCCGATACCATTAGGTAGCCACATATTGTGCCTCGCGCACGTAACGCCGCCGACCCCCGTCGTTCGTAACCCCTTCACGCGCTTCCTGTTCGCTAAGAACATCGCCTGAAAGCCCGAGCAGCTCGATATATCCTCCTCCGTCACATGGTCTCTGAGGAACTCCGTGTACTTCGCGTGATTGACAAAGAAACCGCAGCCGTCGTTGAGGATGGGGTCCTTGGCGGCCGAGGAGATGTTACGGTTTATTAGCCGGAAATTGCAGTCTTGCGCTACGAAGGTGAAGTATTTGTATCTGTGGCGTGGTTAGTACGACAAGAAACTGGCCGCGCGAATATGCAAGTACCGTAAATCCTCAGGCATCTCCGCCCAATTAATGTTGTCCCACCCAGCGGGGAGATTCCTCCCTGCCTGGGGGCAAGCCCGACATCTCAGCGCCAGCTCACCCTGCGCTGTTCCCTTGACGCCCGAGGGATCATGTCCCCTCCCGGCGCGTTTCATCATCAGCGTCGTCCGGTATTGCCGCACAATGTGACGGAATGCTCGCCGACGATCCTAAGTGAAGTCGTTCGGTCAGCATTTTGAATCCAGATCCCACAGAACAACGTACCGCCGGGGGTTCCAGCCCGTCATTGTTCGTCAATAGCTCCAGCGATCGCAAGAAGTCATGCGCCGAGACCTTGCCCAAACAATTCAGGATCTGGAATAAACGCAAGACCCCGAATGTTGCGCAAGTCTGCGGGTCGCGCACAGTTGCTGGCCACCAGCAGACACGCATGAGTTGCTGTCGCCTCTCGATTGCGCTGTCACAATTGCAAAAGTTGACGTCGATGTTGTGTATGCCGGTGAGGTCGATGACCGTGAACGTCACGATGGCTTTCACGGGATTATTGCAGCCAGTGCCTATCGGATGGCCCAGCTGTATTACGAGGCCCAGACTCTTCAGGCTCCGTCGCTCAAAGAACGTCCCATTCCATTCCTGGACGCAGTTCGTCAATCACTCATGCTATATATTAAGACTATCGCGCACCTGAATCCAGTGTGTTGGAAGAGCGGCGTGGCGCGAGACGATACACTTTTTGCAAAAGAGGGAAGGGCCATAGCATGTCTGTTGGGCGCATCGGTAGATAGGATCGGCCGCGCCGCAACCGCCACATGTCGAATAGATGTTTTCGTAACCTCTACCCTCGAGACGGAGGAATTCATCGAGATACTCGTCTTGGTGTTCCGCCCAGGTTAACATCGGATAGTCCTGTAAGTCAGAAACAAACAAAAAAAACAAAAAATGAGTGTACATCGCGAGCACAGGTTGACGACCCACTGAGTTCTGGTACACCTTTCTCCTAGATTTCATGATAATACCATCCGACATGGGGTCCTGCACCTCTCCCACCAGCGCGGTGTCACCGAGATCATAGCTGAAGTCGAAGCTCTCGACTGCCGCGTTGGTCTGAAAATCTTCCTCAAAATAGGAAGGGACGTTGGGGTGTGTTTGAAGGGTGTGCGCGGGGGCGGTGACACTGCGGCCATTCGATGAGACCGAGACCACTTGGGCGAAGTGTGGCTGGTGGACGTGCATTGTTGGGACAGCCAGACGTTCACGGCCACCGCGGCGGCCCTTGTCTTTGCTCTGGGCCTTGCTGGCCATACTGGATGTGACGCCGGTGGTAGGGGAGAACGGTTTCGGTAAAAGACGGACGCGACCGGTGCATGAGTTAGGGTTTCACTTGATCAAAACATCAAGTCAGAATTGTCAAAATTACTCAAGATTTCACACAAACAAAGAACACGTAGACAAGAATGTATTCAAAATGAGCGATACAAAATTAAACTTACGGCGAGACCCAGATTGATTTGGCGCGGTACGGAAAACAAGGCCCTCCCAACTGTAAGACACGCGACTCTCGTGAGGACTCTCGCATTCACCTAGTAACCACTCGTTATTCTCCTCGTACCAAATATTTGTGTGAAACACATACCTCGATACGACGGCAAGAGCGCGCGGGCGCTCGCATCAAGCACCCTAGCACGCGGTAGAAATTGCACATGAAATGCCTCCGCAGATGCCCGGCTCCCGGTACTGCCGCTCCACCATCTGTTTTTCCCGCCCCGTTATTAAACATCCTCGGGCTCCAGTATTTTGATGCTCACCTAGTTGGTCACCGAACTGTAAGACACGCGACTCTCGTGAGGACTCTCGCATTCACCTAGTAACCACTCGTTATTCTCCTCGTACCAAATATTTGTGTGAAACACATACCTCGATACGACGGCAAGGGCGCACGGGCGCTCGCATCAAGCACCCTAGCACGCGGTAGAAATTGCACATGAAATGCCTCCGCAGATGCCCGGCTCCCGGTACTGCCGCTCCACCATCTGTTTTTCCCGCCCCGTTATTAAACATCCTCGGGCTCCAGTATTTTGATGCTCACCTAGTTGGTCACCGAACTCTCCATTGGCGAGTTGGCTGGGTTGGTGTTGTTTGCCATTAACACGTCTTCGTTGAGGATGCAGAACTATAATGTGTAACAGTATCTGTCCGTTTGGGCAGAACCTCGCAATCATTCATCACGGCGCTATACCCGACGCTTCCCATGTATCCGAGCCCCATATCGACTCCGAGCGTGGAGGTTCTAGCTCTGGGTGGCGAACTGGTACCAGGCAGCGAGTCGCTGGCAGTCCGTTAGCATTAGCCCAAAAAAAAGCATAGCTCAGAACACTCACTGTGCGCAGGCGGTCGAAATACGCCCTTCGCTCGATTTCCCCGCGATCTGTCGCATCTCCCCAGCCGAAGGTTGCGATCATCGATGTAAGTAGAATCGGGCGCACCGCCTGATCTGCCGCGTCATGCGGCATCCTCAGATGTCGATCCAGAAAATTCACTTGCGATTGGTTGAAAGATCACGAACACGAAAAGGTCGACCCGTCGACCGGTCGTGCCAGAGGCATATCGTGAGAGTACGAGCGTAGTATTTGCCATCTCCTCTAATTCAGGGGGCAGGCCAGGCCACGCAAGTGCCGGACGAGGGTTGAGAATTCTGTGTAGTGGGCCAGAAAATCGCAGATAGCGGCGGTCGAAGTGGATGGATTCGGCCTGCGAGTGACATGAGCAGCTGCGAATCAAAAGGGCGCGACTTATGTCTCACCTGAAGTTGGCGGGCGTAAATCTGTAACTCTTGCAGTCGAACCCGACTCGCGTGGAGTGCATCTGGCGTAAGCCGTGGACGTCGGGGTCGCGGACGCTGAGATGGTAAAACAATCCTTTGCTGCCAGTCAAAATGTTCCACGTTCTCGCTGGCGTCGACCATCCATTGGTCATAGTGGTGGGGGAGCACAGTCCAGCTGTGAGTTACCCAGCGCTCGCCAGCACCTAAGTCCCGATCCCGCAAATCCTGGCGTTGACCAGGCGGCATACTTCTCGACATTGTGGTGCGTTTTGAGATAAACCAAAACACCTTTAAACAAAAAAAATGAGAAAGGTTGATAGGCCGGAGTATACTATTCGTAGTGCGTGCAGACCTTGAGACAAGACAGTAGAGCCAGATGTAGCGAAGGACATGAAGCTTCCCGCACAATTGACTGCCCATTTCATAAGATTTTACCGTAGACGTTGTAGACACTGCACACTCACTGGTCCAACATCACCCTCATCTCATTGTCCGCTTCCCAACCCAATCTCTCCGCCTACCTGCGGCATTGCACCCATAAGCGCCTGTGTGGGACGCCACCCTGACGAAATGGTACTTAGTCGAAGGACCTAAGCGAGGGTGTAGAGTGCTCACGAGTCTACCTCCGGCAATGAAACAGCCTGTGAAGTCGCTGCGCAGCCCGTAGTGGACTTGTTTGGCCCAAGTCAAGGATGTGGAAGTCGACAAAGAGTTGTTTCGACGACCCGATGGCGTGCCGTAAGGGCTCGGGACTGGTGGCCCGGGCGTCCCGCGGTTTGCCGGACACCCAAAAAACAACTTTTCCTTGCGCTCGGAGTTCGACCGAGACCTTAAATAATTTTTTCTAGAGTGCGGAATGAGTTCTAGAAAACCATTGAGATAGAATTATGGCAAGAGTCAATCCACAGCGCGTGATAAGAGCGGCTTTGTCTGCTCAACAACCTCTAATGTGGGCATTGGGTGGTTAGAGGTGAAATATGAGGCCTCAAAGAACCCTGGACTCACCAAATTTTAGGCGGTCAGGTAGAGGAAACATATATCTCCCCTCTGTAAAAAAATCTAGGAGGAACCGCAAAGGTACGGGTTGCATAGGTCTTCTGCATTCTAGGAAAACTTTGGCTTTGGTCGAAAACTCGAGATGTGAAAAAATTCCGCCAATCTACCCCAACTCAACATATGTTGTACCGATGGCCCATTAGAACTTTTAGGCCTAGTCAATCCGGGTTCAAATGGCTGGGCTGGAGCGCAGCATGGCTACCGACGTCCACCTCATTATAATTGTGGATTTTTTATCTCGTGCTGCTCGCAGTCTATAGCCTGGGTACGTGGCACTCACGCGATTATATCCAAAAGGAACCTCCGAGAGCGGTAGATTGTGCACTCGGCTCTCAATACAGGGCGTTCCACCACATTGCAGGTCGAGGAGTTGGTTGGCTGGAATCGGGACTAGTTATGATGGCGAACACCGGAGAACCTCAATTCGAGGCTGAACTCCAATGAAGTTTAGTTGCCGGAGGGTCCGAGGATGGCGGTGAAAGCGACAAACGTTCAAATGAGGTGCGCGTCGGGAGGGTGATTAGTCCCAGAATGGCAAAAGTCACGCCGTCACACAGCGTCACTCATCCTCAGGTCCTCCATTTTTCGTCCGCCACCAACGATTTTTGCGCAGGATCCTGCTCCCCATCAGTCCGAGCAGCTGCCATTCACCCAATCACAAGTCATACACATATTTTAGTGAGTATACGTGAAGTAATTAACATCGGATTAGTACGGTGTGAGGAAGATTGATAACACAAGTGCTTTATAGTGGCGCCATCGTCCCTCAAGACGCTGTAACCACGCAAAACACCTACGCCGACCTTCCCTCCAATTTGCGGCCCTGGGTTGGCGGGATACGGCTCCCATACGGCGATAACCGTAAATACGGGGGAACCAACGGCGCTTGCGCACAGGAGGAACCCATCCCCGGCTGCCCCCCCATCCTCCTGTAGCATCCGAGCCACCGGTGGCCCACCCACTCCCGGCCGCCAAGCTAAGCGGGTTTCGAGTGTTGAGGAGCCTGCTGGCACGACGACATGGCGTTGATCATGGGACTGACCCAAGGCGGGCCTCTTGGAGGGCCAGAATAAGTGCGGTCGACGGGTAGAGGAAAGGGAAGCTCATCTCCCCAGAGTGCGCGAAGATGGGGAAGCCGCCTTGCATGACTCGTGACAAAATGTGACGAAATCGAGACATCAAGGAGACTCACGACTTATCTTTCCATCTGTCACTACGCTCGCTTCGTCGGACCTTTCTGCCCAGTTACGCCCATGCCGCCCAAGCTCCCACCGACCAACATGACCGCCGACGAGATGATCCCCGACATGGTCAACCCTGCTCACGACCCAAAATTCTGGTGCCTGCCCCCCGTGCGGGACGAGCCGGGCGAGCATCACAAAGGCCGGTATCCCATGTATGTGGTAACGCAAGGGAGAGCAGTCGGAGTTTGGCACAACTGGTGATTTTACCTTTGCTTCGTGGTGTTGTGTGGGCTGAGCAGTGACAGGACGGTGGTGAAGGCCATGGTTAGCGGGCACCCGTCGGGTGCACAGTGCGGCCACAGATCGATGCAAGGCTGCATTGATGAATGGCAGGAGCATTGTGCCCTGGGCGTCCACCCACATCCAGCGGCCCCGCCCACTCCATCCGTTCCCCCGCGAGCGACCGCAGGACCTCCGAGCACAAGAGGGCGGCCCGTGGCTGCTGCACTTCAAAAAAAATTGTAAGCTCTAATTTTTTTTTTCATTCGCATCAGACATTGTGCTGATGGCAACGAACCTGAGGCAACGCTATTGCATGCCGGACTTGACTTCTCTGTCGTTGCAGGGAGTGGCTCCCGAGGGCCAGAGGCGTGCGGTGCTCGGGGAAGATGCTTCCTCGCCCGTGTCCCCGCCGTCGCCGTCCACGAGCACCTCTCTTTCAAGCCCTTCCAGCATCACCGCGACGACGTGGGCAGGCGTCCCGCAGATCGCAAGGTATTTTGCGATATGGGGTGGACGGATTGTTTACACGGATCGGTACGTCTTTCTATGCGTGAAGGTTCGCGTCTCAGAGCTTCATTCTCCCCCCATTCAGCGGCCAGGCTAGGGAAGCATTCCTGGAGGCGGAGGGGGAAGGGACGAGGCCACGGATTTTGTCGACCTCGGACTACGACGAGGCGCAGGCCTTCTCGGAGTCGATACACTGGATTTAATTACGATGTACATTTGGATTCGAATTTCATGCGGCGTAGAATTTGCTTGGGGATCTGGATGGGGAGGGCGGAACAGATCAAGCGAATATGCATCAGGAATTGATACGAGGATGAGGGTGAGTACCCACGTGAAAAGTAAAAAATCTTGTCAACAAACCACCCCACCACCCACACAGCAAATCCCCAGACATTCTGACGACAGCAGGAACAATGTCCATGCCGCCCCCCGCTCAGACAGCAACCTCTTTTCTCCCTGAGGCCCTGGCGCGCCGAATCCACAAACTGGCCCAGGCCCTGACGCGACCATTCAGTCAGCGCCCCCTGACGCACCAAATTCCCCGCGGGCTGACACGTCGACTGGGTCGAATTCCCCACGCCCTGACGCACTACCCCCGCCCCCACCTGCACCTGCCATCGTTACGGCTGTGAAGAAGAAACGCCCGCGCCACCAGAAAGGGAAACCAAAGGCGAAGCTGGGCAAGCTGTCCTGGGTGCACGGGACGAAGCTGTCGTTCTTCGCGCGCCGCAAAGACGCCTGGATCCACGAATCCGAGGCTAACCGCGCTGGGGCATTCTATACCAAGATGTCAAAGCTCTTTGTCAAGAAATACGGTTGGCACCTCGCGGACGACCAAGATCTGGCGGAGGACGTCGAAGACCCTCCCGATGAGACTGCGGACGAGGTGGTCCACGAGCTCATGTCGCCGGAGGAGCAGGAGTTCCGCGCGCAATATATGAAAACCCTGCGAACTGTAAGCTGACCTTTTTCTTTTGCGAAAGAAAGGCGAGATAAAATTCACCACATTCGGGCAGAGAATTGGGGTGTGGTATCGCACGCAGTACGGGTCGCTCCTCAAGAGCGATAAGACGGCTTTCCAGGAACTATTCACCGGCGTCTTGGACGGTGCGCCTCCAAAGCCCCAGCGCGGGCGCCTGCTTCACTTTTATTCGAGAAAATTCTTTGACGCACGCATCAAGGAGGAAGTCGAGGACCGGATTGCGGCCTTGGGGAGACGTGCTGAGCGAGAGGGATTCGCAGCACCACAACGAATCGATGTGATCGCAAAAGTGACCGCGGAGTGCTGGGAGCGAGAGACTGTGGAGTTCCAGAGAGACTGCGAGTTAGCGATGGAGCGCGAGTACCAGCAAGCATTGAAGGGATGGGAGGCTTCGTTGGCAGACAGCCCTACGAGAACTGCAGAAGAGATCGCTTCGTTAGTGGCTTACTTTGGGTGCATTTACTTCGCTGATGATATCGACGCAGGACGTTCGCCAACGCTGCATTCTACTTGCAGCCATTCGTCGACGCGATCCAGCAGCGGTTTGGCATGTGTGCGACCAGCTGGTACAGTAAATACTTTTCAAAAATCCATGAGAGTTAGTGTCACAGGGTTTTGCAAAAGCCCCCACTAACTCATGGATATCCCCAAATGGGCTGTCCTGGCCTGATCCTTCTCTGCCATCCAGAGGCCATCATCCCGGCTGTTCTCGGCTTGGCCTGGCACCTTCCGGATATTCCAGGCATGCCAAAAATAATAAATTGTCAATTAAAATGGCCATATTTCAATTAAAATGGGCAAAACTGATGGCTGCCTGTATTGGGGGTGGGATTGATGGGCCCTGGCCATTGCCTTAACATTGATGGGTGTTCGTATTCGGGTTTACAGCTGCTCTACCATTGATGGCTGCCCGTACTGGGGCTGTAATTGATGGAATGCGACAAAAAAGCGCTGCGTTTTGGAAATGTTTTGCATTTTGTGGGCCAACGAGGCTACTGATTGGAAAATGGTATAGGTGACTCTTGTAGCCCTCAATGAGCTCTACAATCTGAGCATAACTTTCCCTTTTTGGACACTAACACATTTCGCCCCAAAAGGAAATTCCTAGTATTAGCTCTTCCCTGGTGCATAGTTCAACTGTTTTGGATGATCTAACCATATAGGGATGTTATTCTAGGTTACTTGAAGCTGACCAGACCAAATTAGAGCGCATTATAGTGCAATAATAGGGTGCAAATAGCGAATTCGATCAATTGTGTTCCTGGCCATGATGGATACAGCAATATAAATACCTCCTAACTGTATTAATTTGTTCTCCTAGGCTTTGAAGGTGACTGGGCCAAATCGGAGCTCATTATAGTGCAATAATAGAGTGAAAATAGCGAACTTTCCCTTTTTGGACACTAACACCTTGCACCCAAAAAGGAAATTCCCTACATCAGCCCTTCCCTGGCTCATAATTCAACCGTTTTGGATGATCTAACCATATAGGGATGTTGTTCCAAGCTTTGTGAAGCTGACTAGAGCACAGTGGAGCTCATTACAGTGCAATGATAGGGTGAAAATAGCGAATTTGATTGATTGTGTTCCTGGCCATAATATCTTGGGGATATAGCGATATAGATACCTCCTGACTGTATTACTTTGTTCCCCTAGAGTATAAAAGCACCCTGCAAGCAATAAACTATGTGATGATCATTAAGAACATCGCATTTTGGCCATACAAGGAAATTCCATTTTCGCTCTATTCTGGCTCTCCCCAGGGTGTGGGATATCCCCACACGCATGTTTTAAACTTATCTGATGTATATATCTTGGAAATGTGGACAGCTGACACCAAGGTCACCCCATACCCCATGATTTGAGGTGATCATGTGCTATAGTGCTGTTCACCCCATTCAGCATGCTACAGGGTCATAGGGATCCTTCTGAGCAATTCAAACAGATATTCCAGGCCATATGAAGAGTTCCCAGCCAAAAAGCAGGTTAATATGGGATCATAAACTCGAAATATGTCAGATGTCATTTCTTGGTTGTTTCATGAATAGGGCACCAAGGAGACCAGTGAGTGCGAAATAGACACTGAGAATGGGAAGGGAGAGTGTAAATGACTCAGAATGTGCTTTATTTGAAGTGTTTTGGTCGAGTTTCGGCTGAATACTGTTGCTGAGCATATAGGTTGGAGTACAACTTTGGTTCCATATACTGCCCATGGTTCAAAACACCATCTGGCCAGAATTTCACCAAAACACTTCAAATAAAGCTCAATCTGAGTCAGCTATACTGTCTCTTCCCATTCTCAGTGTCTATTTCGCACTCACTGGTCTCCTTGGTGCCCTATTCATGAAACAACCAAGAAATGACATCTGACATATTTCGAGTTATGATCCCATATTAACCTGCTTTTTGGCTGGGAACTCTTCATATGGCCTGGAATATCTGTTTGAATTGCTCAGAAGGATCCCTATAACCCTGTGGCATGCTGAATGGGGTGAACAGCACTATAGCACATGATCACCTCAAATCATGGGGTATGGGGTGACCTTGGTGTCAGCTGTCCACATTTCCAAGATATATACATCAGCTAAGTCCAAAACATGTGTGTTGGGATATCTCACACCCTGGGGAGGGCCAGAATAGGACGAAAATTGAATTTCCCTGTATGGCCAAAATGCGATGTTCTTAATGATCATCACATAATTTATTGCTTGCAGGGTGCTTTATAGCCTAGGGAAACAAAGAAATACAGTCAAAAGGTATCTACATCGCTGTATCCCCAAGATATTAGGGCCAGGAACACAATCTACCAAATTCGCTATTTTCACCATATTATTGCAATGTAATGGGCTCCACTGTGCTCTAGTCAGCTTCAAAGAGGTCAGAATACCATCCCTATACGGTTAGATCATCCAAAACGGTTGAATTCTGACCCAGGGAAGGGCTGATATAGGAAATTTCCTTTTTGGGTGCAATGTGTTAGTGTCCAAAAAGGGAAAGTTCGCTATTTTCAGTCTATTATTGCACTATCATGAGTTGCAATTTGTCCCAGTGACCTTCAATGCCTAGGGAAGCAAATTAATACACTCAGAAGGTATTTATATTGCTGCATCCCCAAGATATCATGGCCAGGAACACAATTTACCAAATTCGCTATTTTCACCATATTGGTACATTATAATTGATTACAATTTGACCCAGTCACCTTCAAAACCTAGGATAACAAATCAATACAGTCAGGAGGTATATATATTGCTGCATTGCCAGGATATCATGGCCAGGAATACAATTTATCAAATTCGCTATTTGCACCCTATCATTGCACCATAATGGGCTCTAATTTGGCCTGGTCAGCTTCAAGTAACCTAGAATAACATCCCTATATGGTTAGATCATCCAAAACAGTTGAACTATGCACCAGGGAAGAGCTAATACTAGGAATTTCCTTTTTGGGCGAAATGAGTTAGTGTCCAAAAAGGGAAAGTTATGCTCAGATTGTAGAGCTCATTGAGAGCTACAAGAGTCACCTATACCATTTTCCAATCAGTAGCCTCGTTGGCCCACAAAATGCAAAACATTTCCAAAACGCAGCGCTTTTTTGTAGCATTCCATCAATTGCAGCCCCAGTACGGGCAGCCATCAATGGTAGAGCAGCTGTAAACCCGAATACGAACACCCATCAATGTTAAGGCAATGGCCGGGGCCCATCAATCCTACCCCAATACAGGCAGCCATCAGTTTTGCCCATTTTAATTGAAATATGGCCATTTTAATGGACAATTTATTATTTTTGGCATGCCCGGAATATCCGGAAGGTGCCAGGCCAGCCGAGAACAGCCGGGATGATGGCCTCTGGATGGCAGAGAAGGATCAGGCCAGGACAGCCCATTTGGGGATATCCATGAGTTAGTGGGGGCTTTTGCAAAACCCCATGACACTAATGTGTGGGGACTTTGCAAAGTGCTTACTGTATGTAGTGGTGCGACGGTGCTGCTCGCTGGCCCAATCGGAGAACGAAATGGGAAGATTGGTATGCAGAGGTGAGAGATTAAAGCCGCATGTATTACGGCACGACTCACCCAATCTTGACAGCGTGAACGCAGGAAAGACGAGAGGCCTGTCACCGATGGATTGGCCTACATTCGACTGGCAAGGTTTTCTCGCTGTCGAAGCGTGTATGATTAATTTTGCGAGGGAGTGCTTCAGTACGTATTTTTTATTTATTCCGTCATGACATGGGGAATATCTACTTATCATGAATATTATGTAGGTGAGGAGGAATGTCGAGCACGAGTAGTAAGTCCGAGACCGTTGGCATCAACGTCTTCGTCGGCGTCGGCGTCAGGATCTGGGCGCGGCAGCGTGGCACCAACGGCCCCTACATCGGCGGGCAGGGAGAAGGGAACGACACCGTCTAACCCCGAAAGGCCAGCAGGTACCGCGCAGATGACGTCTTCATTGGAGGGGGGTTCGGCGAACGGAGAAGGGGGAGGGGTTGGGGAGAGAGAAGAACGAGACGAGAGCGAAGGAGGGGGCATGCCAAACGAAGGGGGAGAGGGGGAGATCGGCGGCCATGGTGCTGGTGAAGCCATCGGGCCGTATGACGAGCTTTGGCGGCGCGATGATCGCGCCGACTGGACGCCAGAGCTTGCCCGCGCGCACGCCGCGTTCGCGACGGGAAAGGAATGGGGAGTGGAGTGGGGAGGATGCGTCCAAAAGTTCTATAACTTCGAGGCAGCGTGGGGCTATGACGAAGGGTCATGGAAGATGGCGACGAAAGACCGTCCGCGCCAGGTGACGGGGTGGCTGAGCCGGGGGAGGAAATGGACGATGCCACCGGCGCTTGGCGGCCTGCTGGGGAGGAGAGAAGCGACTGGCCAAGCGGAGGAGCTCTGGGTCGGGTTGTTTTGGGCGTGGTGGCGCACGCTCCAGCCCGACGAACGCGCGGAGCTCGGCAATAGGGAGTTGTCGCGACCCGAGAAGGCGGACTGGAGTAGAATGGCGCAGATGCACGGGAACAACGGGCTCTTGCAGGTGATGGCAGCGTTGTTGTGGTGGGGTGATGTGGCACAGAAGCGCGGGGAGGAGGAACGTGAGGAGTGGTTGGTGGCGGTCCGCGATGTAACCTGGGTGCTGGAGCAGCTGCTTGAATCTGGGGACATCGACAGGTGAGCTTGGGGATTCAAGCCGTGACAGATCACTCACAGTAAACAAGGGACGATGATGAAGATGGTCCGGCGGACGGTCCAGCGAAAGAGAAGGACGGGAAAAGCGCGGGTGGCGCTGCTAAAAGTGAGTCTGGATTGCTTTCAAGCGCCCAAGTGGAAGGGACTCACCGTGGAAAAAGGAGGAAACACACTGAAGAAGGCAACGGAGATGGCGAGGAAGATGGCGAGGAGCCCCAGCCGAAGAAGAGAGCCCGGAAGGCGAGAGAGAAGGCCACGCTGTCGGAAGTACCTCGACGTGCGGCGCGGCTTCGTGGGGCCGATCCGGAGGACGCAGACGGCAGTAGTCGACGGACAAGGCAAAAATCTGGGTAGGTGGCAAGATTAAATTCTGCGATACGGGGCTGACGACATGACGTACCAGGGCGGGTGCAAATGCGGCGAAAGGTAAAGGTAACCAGGCCGAAAGGCCTAAACCGAAGCCTTTGTACAAGAAAAAAGGGAGGAATTAGACAATGATGGGATTAAATACAGCCGCGCGAGCTCACCGTTTTGAAATATTATTTATTCCGAAAAGCCGACAGGAGAGGAAGGATGCTGGAAACGAGGAGGTGATATCTGGCGAAAAGCACAAGAGAAAGCGCCATTCGTGCCAACGGTGGGACTTAGCGCCTGGCCGCACAACTTGCAAGTTGTGCGCTGTGAATAGCCGTGGTGGCGGTCCTCTTCGCACGATGTCGGGAAGAGTCGGACTCCTCGGGTTGCCATGAATAAGCGCTCGGATACCGGGCAGATTATTGCGCCGGACCCGGGGGTAGGCGCCCAGCGAGGACGATTTAAAGAAGCAACAGGAGCGTTGAAGAAGTAAAGTTTATATATAAGTATGCGAGGGATTGAACACCCTTTGTATTTGCAAATCGAGGGCAAAGTTTCGGGAAGCAATGAGGGGAGCCAATCCAAGGAGGAGTAAAAGAGAAGGATGAAAAGCTGTCGGAGGGATATGGCACGCTGAGGGAACCCGCAAAAGGGAGATTTAAATAAATACAAGGATTGCGAGGGAAATGCCGATGAATTTGATGGGGGGGAGGAATCGGAGAGTGCGGAAATGTTCCGGGAAGAAACCTAGGGCCGAGGAATGCCGATGTAAGGGAAATGCCGACGCATTTGATGGAAAGGATGGAATCGGGCAGCGCGGGAAAACTCGGGGGAATAAGTGATCAGCGGGAATAACGGTGCCAAGAAGAATAAAGATTGATGGAGGGAGGTCAAAGGGGAAGGACGGAAAAGATCAGTATTTGTTCCCATCAAAAATATTGAGTGGTAACCGAGAGCAACCCAAAAGGAAGCAGCATCAACTAGGATCAGCGGCATCAAAAATAATAATAATAGAACGCCAATCTGAATGTCCTAAAATAGGCATTTCCGGCAATTTTTCGGCTAAAAAATCTAATTTTTGCCCAAACGGGCAAGGTGCAGGTGACCATGGACACAATGCAATGTGGGTATAGTTGGCCTATAGGTGACGGACCATCCACATTGCAATACTGCACATGGCCCCGGCCAGCCACATTGCATTATAGGTACAGTCTTTACATTGATGTTATACGAAATGTGAAGTCCGCACAGTGGGACGCTAGTTTCGGGATCCGAGGAAATGATTTCAGCGACGCATTTCCAAGGAGAGAAACTCGGCTCCTGGGGAGTTGGTCGAAGATAGTGCTGAAGACAGTCCCTGCAGTACGGGTGACCACAATCCAATGTCACCGGATCCTCTGGATCACAGAAACACACAGGGCATGTTGATTCTGAATCGGCTGCGGCCCCGAGATTTTTTCCAGACTCCAGAGAGCAACGAGCTCCGCGCGTACACGACGAATGTGGTTGTCGTCGCCGTTCACAGTCAATGTACGCGCAACCACATCCAGCACGAGGCGCTCAACACCCATCTCGTCCTGTAACTGGCGCATTTTACCTCTCAGAAGCAGTCGGATTAAATCCTTACGGAGGGGGAACACATGACGACGTGCCCGAACCTCCGCAAGTTTTTCCAAAGCGCGGTTTCTGGCCTGTATTCGTTCAGTTTCGGGCCCAAACAGACGAACAGTGCGTGTGCGTGCGTCGCAGCGAATCAAAACATTTTCGCTTGTGTTGAGGGAATCCATAAATGTTTGTCCCTCCGTGCCTTCGAGGAAGTCATCCCAGAACTTCTGTCCCTCGACGACCAACAGCTCTCCCTGTATGATTCTGTCCAGTTCCGTCTTTACGCGTCCTAGCAGCTTGGGTTCCGATCCATGAAGAACGACGATTACCGGATCATTCAGAGCTTCGCCGAGGTAGTAACGGAGCATGCTCGGGTGATGGCCTGCCAACAAATCCAAAGTTCCCTGAATTTTGGTGAATAGATTTGGCCCGACACTATATTTGACCGAGAAAGTATGCTCTATGAAGAAAGGGGTGCCGCCCAAGAAAGACGGTGGAGCAGCGCGTAAAGCGGTCTCTGCGGCTGCAGCCGAATTGGCGTTTTGAAACTGAGCAAAAGCACTGATCTTGGCAGTCACGTTTGTCATAGGCAAGGTATCGAACGTCTCTATGGGGCCAAAGGCCTCCAGCGCCTCCCTTATTTGGCTGGGGGAGTCGGCTGGACATCGCGGAGGGTCCACAGCTACGCTCTCCGCCTGACAAAATCGTTTAAGATCGATTGTCGATATGTCAAGCGGTAAGTTGCGTATCATGACCGTGTACAATTGCGAAGAGTAAGACATTGACATCCACCGTCCCCGACCCCGCGCCGGTGCAGGAGTAGGCCGTCGGAAGGACGCGCTAATGGTGTATCCCCGGTACGATTTGCCGTTTAATTGGTGAGCATGCTCTTCGGCAGACCGAGCCGTAAGATAATGCACAAATGCGGAGGCTCTGCGGCCGTACCACGTCACTTTGACCTTCCGGCCACGCACGACACCCTGTCCTTCTTCTTCTGCTGCGTACGCACGTACAACGAGCTGAGCAGAGAGCTTATGTCCCCCCATTGAGATCTCGCCGGCAATCGACGCGGCCTGAGCTGCGGCAGAGGCGTCGTGAAAAACCAGGGTCGCAGTCGCAAGTGAAGTGGCGGAGGATCTATGAAGGTGTATTTCTGCAGCGACTGAGAAGTGTGAGAGAGCAGTAGAGATAGCAGCATCGGTGGCCGATAAGGGAATATTGGACACCAGGACGCGCCGGGATTCAAAAGGTGTTACAACCTGCAGCACCGCAGCACCAGCTCCAAACTGGACACTGCAATTGTAGATAACCCGATCTGCGGAGGAATGTGTTTGGGGTACGATATGATCCTTGCAACTACGTGTGAGAGCCGACACACTCTTGAATGGAGTGTGAAACCTACCGTATACTCCAAGGCCACTTGCGCATTCCTCGTATCCAAAGGCTGCCGGCGGGGCGAAACCAACGGAAGAGGCTTTTCCTCATGTGTTGGAATAAGGTCTCGGGTTTTAGGAAAGGATTTTGCCTCTGCGATTGAAAGGATCTCTCCAGCTTCATGCGAGAATGGACAATTGGTGCCCTTATCACAAGATCCTCTTATAAAATACCGACATGGAGGCTTTTTGGGCCAAATATTGACAGATCTGGATAGGCTGGACTCGGGAGGATGAAACTCTCTGCATTGATCGCCAAATCGACAAAGCCCACGCAAAAATAGGCGCACGTTGGGGAGCTTGGGTCGGGAAGTGGGGGAGGTGAAGCCACAGAGTTTGACTTCGCAACGACATGGGAATTCCGACAGGAATCACCATAGGAACAGGCATTCTTTAGGAAGAAAAGGCAGGGAGGACGCGGCGGCATCGCTGTGAAAGAGCAAGTTGCACATGCGTTGACCACGCGGCTCGGAATTACCCGAATGGCAGCGTGCGAAAGGTCCAAAAACATATTCAACGTTGATTCATCGAGTTTAAACGGAGTTTACACAAGGGTAATCGACGAGTAAGGGAAATTACTCTGCCGGTTCCTGTGCGCCTCCACTCACCCTCTCTACCCCCTGGGTCGTAAACGAGAGCGGCTCCTCTCCACCCCATGGGTCGTAAGCGAGAGTCTGAGCTGGTGAGCTAAACTCCCAGTCTGCTCCTCTCCACCCCATGGGTCAGAAGCGAGAGTCCGAGCACCGTTCCTATTTTTATTTCTCTGTTCTCGAGTTTTCTGTCGGCGCTTACTGACTCAATTATTTCCGAATTAGGCTGACCAATGTGTTCATATATACGTCCTGGCAAGCAGTGGTTACTTCACCTCATCCCCCACTGCTTTGCCAGGTACGCCTTCTTGATTGTCCGTATACTGTAACATCTCATACTCTACTGCTTTGATAGTTACATTTCGCTTTCGCGTCACCCACCCTAGTAGTTGGATACATCTTGATTCCACATGCAGTCCTCTTTCAATCCGTCCTGTACTACTCTACCATGTACCATACTTCGGACCCGCCCTAGTTTAGCAGCGCCATCCAGAAACGGCATATCGATACTGGGCTTCTCCTCTGCACGGGGGAGGAGTTGATTTTGGCTAAAAAGTTCCTGCATCCTCTTTCGAGGTTTGCGGCTCACTCAAGACGATTGGACATTAGAATTTTCTTTTGATTGGGCCTGAGGACTCCAAGGAAGTGGCCCGGCAACACTTATGCTTGGTTGATGCCTTCCAACTTGAAGCACCCTCGAAGTAAATGCTTAATCCGCGTGACGCGCGGCGTGAGGATTCGGATCGCGTTGAAGAAACCAGGAGCAAGAGCGAAAAACGGCGCGTGCACTCTTAGCGTTGTCTCCAAGATGTTTAGAAGAGCTCAAACAAATGAAATTCCGGCCATCACGCAGAATTCCTGGATCGAAAACTTCTCCCAAGTACACCTAAGCCAGCTACGTTTTTGTTATGTACAAGGCCTGTTAGGCTGGTTAGTTAGTGGTAGGACAACGTACCTAAGAGGGGTCAAATAGAGGTGGAGGAGGTGCTTCTCTTACGTGCATCAGCGCCACTGACACGCGCATCACTTGGCGGCCTCTGCTGCTGTCCGACACCGCGCCTCCAACACCTCCCCAATTCACCGTTACTCTGATCCACATTCTCAAACTCAGACAGGTTACATACACACAAGATTTGCATTGTCATAGTCCAAGATAAGACCAGTATACAAGGTATTAATACAAGAAAGGAGGCGACGGAGGCTGCAAGAACGCTACAAGAAGGGGGAAATACGCGGGCTACAAGAAGGGGGAAATACACGGGAGGGAGGGATTTAGATACAAAATATCTATGTACAGGTACACGAGACAATCAAGAAAGAATTTCAGAAACACCAGCCGCAGCTGGGACGCGAGTACACACCTGCGAGCACAATACACACAAAACACACCAAAGGCGACGAACCAACCCACACCAACTCACTGCGGCGGCTGAGGAGGCGGCGCAGCGGCGCCGAGTGCCCCGGAGAGGGCTGCCAGCGTGTCCGGGTTGATTTTGCTTAGCGCCACCAACAGCGAGGCCACAGCAGGATCGAGCAGGGGGGCAGCAGGAGCAGCGGGGGGCGGGGGGGACGGCACTGGGCGGGACACCAGCGGGGGCCACGGTGTTGGTGGAAGAGGAGGCCGTCGAAGAGGAAGCCGTGGGTGTGTCTGCCTTGCGACGCTTCCCCGGCGGGCGCTCAGCTACATCTTCTGCTTTGCGGCGCTTCCCCGAGCTCTTCCCCGAGCTCTCGACGGGACCCTTCTCCTTCTCCACTTTACGACGCTTTCCTGAGGTCTCAGCGGGAGCCTCAGGCTTGCCGCGTTTCTTGGCGGGCGCATCGGGTTTAGAAGGAGGAGGAGATCCGGCCGGCGACATCGACCACGAACCATCAGGATTGCTGATGGCCGTACCGATGGGACGAGCCCCTCTCAGGCTGTACACCATCGTCTCCTCGGGCTCGGGCTGGTCCTCGTCGTCAGTGCTGTCCGACGCGTAGAAGTCCGAGGTGCAGGGGGAGCTTTTCTCAAACCTGACCTTCGCCTGTTTTTTGGCTGCGGGCGGGCGACCTCCACCTTCTTGTCGAGGCTCCTCAACCTCTGACTTGGCGGCCGTAGCAGCGGCACGACGCGTCGTCACACCTGTGGAGGCGCGCTTGGGAGGCGAGGACTTGGGAAGCAAGCACTTGGAGGCGGACACAGCTTTCTTGGTCCCCTTCTTCGTTCGTGGGGCACGACCTTTCCCGGCCGACAAGGTGCCGGAGGCCTGCGCACGGGTGGAGGTGGAGGAGGTGGCGGTGGAGGTGGAGGTGGAGGCGGCGGTGGAGGCAGTGGTGCGCCTTCTCTTCTTTGGAAACTCCTCCAGCTCCTCCGACTCTGCCTCATCGAGCTCGTTCTCATCCACCTCTTCCTCCTCGTTGCCCTCCGCCTCCTCTGCCTCGTCGTCATTGTCCTCCTCCGTCTCCGCCTTCCCCTTCCCCTTCCCCTTCCCCTTCCCCTTTGGATTCCCTGGCTTTGAGGACTCCTGGATCGTCTTGAAGGTCCGGGTGTTCATCGCCACCTTGCTGATAATGGGGTTGGGGCGGTCGAGATCATAGATGACCATCCACATTCCCCCCTCGGTATCGGCGCATGGGACAGCACGGCGATTGGAGGTGCGCCAGTGCCGGATGTATGCGGGAGATGTGGGGGGACCGGGTGGGGGTGGCTCGCTGTAGTCGTGGGAGAAGATGACAATGTCGCCTGCCAAATCCATGTCAGTCGGAAGTATTGGAGGAAAAACTGAAAGCTACGAACCCTTCGTGTACGGCTTTGACTCGGGAAGACGCTGCAGCCGTAAGCCTTCGCCAGACGTTCCCCGCATATCCAGCGCGTGGTTGAGGGCCTCGCGATCCACCTGCCGCCACGCGTTGGAAGCCTTGTCCAGATCAGCCTCATTTGGAAGTCGCGCCAAGAGGCCAGGGAAATTGAGTAGCACCAGGTTCGCCCGGAAGAGGACAGAACACGCTATCGTCCACATGAAGCCATTGTTCCCCTTGAAGATATTGATCTTCACGTCAGCCAAGCTCATGTGACCCAAGCGGTCCCGGAGGTCGTTTATCTCCGTTTTTCCACGGGCGAGGCGCTCAGCCGTGAGGGCCTTTCGGGCGGCTTTCTTCTCGGCCTCCGTCATTCCACTGTAGTCTTGCTTTTGTGGTGGAGCCCTTGCGCGCTCCACCTTGACTACGACGGTGGTGGAGGCGGAGGCGGAGGCGGAGGCGGCAGAGGTGGAGGCGGCGGCAGAGGTGGAGGCAGCGGAGGTGGAGCCCGTGACGGCTCGTCCTTTGAGCTCGTGCATTCGCTTCACTTCCCAATCACTAATGAAGAAGTCAGTAAAAAACCGGTGCATTTGATACAGCCACCTACAAAGCTGCTGTCTTCGCGCAACCTAAGATTTCGTCTACAGTATAGCCCATTTTTTCGAAGAACTATCAAGCATGTAAGTTCAAAACCCGAGAGCAAGGAAAGGAACATACGCCGGCCAGCCCCGGGCTGTAATACACGTCCCCGAGCTCGGTGTCCTGGTTCACATGCGAACCGATCTGCATGTAAAACACATGGAAATTGTCCCGCTGCTCGACGGTGACGGCCTGCAGCAAAGGCAAAACGGATTCCATCAGCAAGGGCTCGTTTAGTTTAATCAGAAAACAAGCAGACATACCGTGCCTATCGTCTTCTTGAACACGGACTGGAACCGCTGCTGGCGACCTCCGACTGTAGGTGCTACTTCAACAGCAGCATATTCCATGTGCTTCCGCAGGATGCTCCACGCTTTCTCGGACGTGTACTGGTCGAAGAACCTGTAGTAGGCAGCACGGATCTCCGTCGGAGTAAAAGCCCTCGGGTCTCCCTTGGAATCGACGAGGGGCTCCTCCGCACCCGCCCGAACCAACTCGTTGAGGCGATTGAGGTGGTGCGTCGCATATCGCTGGTAGACGTTCCAGGGGTTGGCGCGGCGGGGACGTGTGTCGTCGTACTGCTTCCCAAAGTCGCGGAGAACGCGCGCGGGCGTCAGCCCTGTTTTCGTAGCACAGGCGTTGACGAGCTCCATCATGCTGGCGAAGCACATTGTGAGCGCAGTCTGCTGCGCGGCGGTAAGTTTGCCAGTGCCCGACGGCGCAGGGTCGTCCGCATCCGACGTCTCCACCTCCATCTCCTCCACCTCCTCCGCCTCCTCCGCCTCCTCCACCTCCTCCATCTCCATCTCGTCCGCCTCAAAGTCGATGGGAGGTGAAGTTGAGAAGTTGGCGGGAGGTGGGGACATGAAGTGGGCAGGAGGTGAAGGCACCGCCATGTGAGCAAATCCGAAGTCCTCGTTGGTGCGGAAGTCATCGAGAGTACCCTGGTAACCCATGATACTGATGTCTTCTGGCGCCATGTTGGCTGGAGATTCCATCAACATCCCGGACTGGGACCGGGACGATGGCCCAGAATGTGCGCGCGGGGTGGAATGAGACAGCGGTGCACGGGCACGGCTGTTGGTGTAAGTTACTACAGAGCCCCGAGGAAGAGGTGGCGGGGTGCGGTCGCCAGAAGGAGGTGGCGGTGTGCAGGGGAAAAAAAGTGGCGGCATGCGGTTGCCAGGAGGAGGTGGCGGCGTTCCTGGAGCAGGAGGAGGCGGTGGTGGGGTGCGGCGGAGCAACGAAGACCGCCTCCGCATCACATCGGCTGAGCGGGGTTTCCCCGGAGAGCGCGGGCCCTTCGAGAGCATTGGGCGGCGCCCGATTGCATCCATTGGGAGACCCCCCCGTAAAAGATGGGGGATGACTCGAGTTGGCGAGCTGACTGCTTCGAAGAATTCGCCGCCTGCAGGTCGGGGTGGCGGATGGAGGCTGAAGACCTGCCCAACTGGGGTTGGAGCTTGTACGTGCGACGTGTGATACCGGTTGTAGGGGTGAGGCGGAGGTGACCGTCCCGTAGCGCCCGGCGAGCGCTGGCGTGGCTTGCGGTTGTTGCCAGCAGCAGGCGGCGGCGGAGGGGGGTGGCTGGCGTGGCTTGCGGTTGTCGCCAGCCAGAGCCAGCGGCGGAGGGGGCAGCCGGGCAGCGGCGACGGGCTTTTGGTGGCGTGGTCCGCGGTTATCGCCAGTGGGAGGCGGAGGGGGCGGCACGGCAGCGGCGGCGGCCTTTTGGTGGCGGGGCTCGCGGTAGTCGCCAGTGGGAGCGGAGGGGGCTGCACGGCAGTGGCGGCGGCCTTTTGGTGGCGCGGCTTGCGGTTGTCGCCAGTGGGAGGCGGAGGGGGCGGCATGGCAGCGGCGGGGGCCTTTTGGTGGCGGGGCTCGCGGTTGTCGCCAGTGGGAGGCGGAGGGGGCGGCATGGCAGCGGCAGCAGCCTTTTGTCTCCGAGCGACAGAGGCAAGGGAGACGGGGCTTGCATTGGTCGTAGGGCGGACCTTCGCCCGGAAGTAGGTGGACACCTGGTCCCTTTCAGGCAGAGGCGACGCTTCCCGCCATCTGCCACCACCAACCTGGTCTCCTGCAGGCAGGGACGGCGACTCTTCCTGCCATCTGCCGCCGATTTGCTCTTCCGGCCATCTCCCGCCGCCGACTTGGTCCCTGTAGTCGAAACGATCCACAAGCGGGCGTTTGGGTGAGGGTGTGCCAGCGACAGACGACTCCAGCTCATCGAGCTCGTCGCCGAGATCGGAACCAAGCGCATGGTCGATATCACTCAGACTCATGCCGGCGTCTTGCAAGGTCTCTACCGGGGGCATGACGAAGTCGCCGGGAAGGGACGCCTGAGCCCAGTAGTCAGTACCGAAGGCGGTGTAGTCGCTGCTCCCAAACGGGTCGGGGCTATAATCCCGGCTCTGCTGGGAGTCAGATGGCTGGGCATCGGGCGGTCCAAACCGAGTGTCGGGTTCCCAAGACGATGGTTCGTTCGGATCCATCTGAAAGGCGGTCAGGGGCTGGCCACTAAAAGGTAAAACTATTCACACAAAGGAGAGTCACAGAGGAGGAAAGAAAAGAGGCGCAAAAAAGTGATGGAGGCGACACGATGGAGGCGCCGCAATTGCAGGCGACGCGTTTTAACGTGTTGTTGTATTAAATCCTGGCTGTAAGATGACTATCAAAAAAATGGAGGCGCGTAATGCGCGCATACACACCGACACTTGTGATATTAGACTGGAATACAAGAACTTGAAGAGGCTGGGTGTAGTCGCGGAAAAAAACTGTTGTGCGGCGTCAAAAATGTTGTGTGGTGTCCAGAGTTGAGTGGACGTGTTCGGCGTAATTTTGTGGTGGCCCAGAAAACACTGTTGAAGACGGCAGAGAGACGGCAGAGAGACGGCAGAGAGACGAAGAAAAAAAGAAGGAGTGTAGAGTCACGTGCGGAGCTTGATAGCGGCTCCACCGAGTGCCGGTGACATAGGCGCCGATGTAGAGAGTAGAGGTGTGACATAGGCCTCTGCGCCTCTGTCTCCACCTCTGTTTTCGACAAATTCAATTCGAACTCGAAATGCTTTCATTCGTGTGTATTTAGAGTGTACACCAATGTCAAGATATGCATTTCCAGGTTTCTGCTGCCTCATCGCTTGAGGGGGTATAATTTGACTTCGACTTGGTTTTTAAAATGGACAACTTACAGGTTATCAAACATTTTCGGGTGGAACTCCACAGAGTAAAAGATCTCGCGGGTGTTTTGGAGGCCTGGTAATCCACCGTCGCGAACTCTGAGGACTGGGAAGGAGAGGACCGCCATTGAGGAGATGCAGGCTACGGAGATGATGCAGGCGGCTGTGATCGTGCTGAGCACGGGGCCTCCGCCAATCTGCCCACATGACCTCGGGTTTCTCTCTACACGTCAACGCCGCCGCCGTTTACCTCA
>JARKIC010002822.1:0-46743 GCA_029378375.1 Mycena olivaceomarginata | reverse complement strand
AACGAAACTCCAATGTACGTGCACAGAATTCCTGGTGCTTGAGCCCTTGCTCATAGATGTTTCTCGTAGGGCGCGGAGGCCCGCTTCCGTTTGGCTGGGAATGAGTATGAATGTGCACCACTGGTCTACCGGGTGCGGGGATTGTAATTGAGTCGCAGGATTCCGACTGGTGGAATTTGGAAATTGAACGTCACGGTTTATACCGTTTTTTTTGTGCATCGGTTAGGCGCTATGTGTGCGCAAGCGTACAATCTGCAATTTGATACATTTGGTGGTACAAGTAAATCCGTGTTTGAGATATCAATATAAGGCTCTTTGTTGGCTCCTTCTCCGTCCATCCGTTATGGAAAATGCTCCCCGGAATTCCCAGGTTCAACAACAAAATTCCCGCACAATTGAGGCTATGGCTGCAACCACACTCGACTGTGCCATTCAAAGGCGGACAGGAAAGACGGCTCTGCCATCAACAAAAAGATGAGGCGACGTCTCCAGCGGCATTCCCTCAAACGGCACCTAGATGTTTGTTCAATTCCTGGAACCGCATACAGCAGACATTATCCAAGGCTGCTATCACCCTCCGCATTTCCGGTGGTTCCTCCAGCCATTCCCGGCCTGGTGTGCCTTCTTCATCGTGCCTGTGTTTTCCACCCTGTCGTCTCTCGAAACTTGCAACCAATGCACGGGCCGGAGCTGCCTATCATGGTCGTCATCTCCTGCTGGGCGTACACCAAAAACAAGATTGAGAATTATTACATTTTCAACTGATCCGATGTCGTCTCGGCGATTGGGGCGTTCACGATCGGACTACTGGGTAATATTTATTCACGCAAGATGGGTGGCACCGCTTTCACGTCACGTATGGTGACCGGCGTACCGTTCTTGGTTCCTGTAAGTGCAGTATGGTCGCCGATTTTCTGACACTGATCATTGCCACTAAGTCTGGCTGTCCCAATTGGGCGGGATCACTGCGAACGGAAACGGCATCGACATCGGGGGTGCAATTGCCGTCACTAATAACTATTGGAATCACACGGCTTCTTCATGAGCCAGGCACTAGGGTATATGTTCGGGACGCGCAAGAATGCCGCAGTATTCTTATTTTGATCTTAGTCTCTCCAATACGTACAATTACAACTATCATGCATTGTTACATTTGACATACAAGTTTCAGAGCATAGGCGCTGGAGAGTTTTCTATACCCTCGATAGACGTCTTGTGGCCCACCAACGTCCTGATGTTGTTAATGCCATACCTGTGACGAGTTTAGAATAAACCATGCACAGCGAGAGCGAACGAAGCGGATCATGGTTGGCCTCTCTAGACCGAGGCCCCATCCGTGCACTCGTATGTCTGGTCAGAACATACCGCTGTTGCCGACCTCGACCCATCGATCCAGCATGGGGTGGAAGGCAAAGATTTCCAGGGAGGGCTAATAGATAGGAATAAGTATGAGGGGCAAGGAGATGGACAGGACATGCTTCTGTGTTGTAAACCTGGCCCCAGTTTACGGACCAATCAGACGATTACGTACAGGAGTTGTCACTTGTCTTTTACCTTGTCGTTGTCGTACCGCGCGCTCGCCACTCGTCTCGAATACATAGCGTGGTCTTGTTGGACTCGTTGTGTGATTCATTCCTCAGTGTCTACTGTCCGGCCGACAGTCTTCCACTTTTTTTCCAACTACCACCACGGATCTCGCATCACTCGCTCACTCAATCTGGCGGACAACGTTCCTCGCGCGAATACACGCACTACCATCGCTTCTGGAGGTGGTACCCTTCACCCTCCGCTCGTCCCAGCACCTCGCCGTTCTCGTACGTGTCTGCTGATCCCATCGACACGGCCACGTCATCGCTGCCTCCCTCGCCTCTGACGCCTTTGCCCGAATCGCCCATTGAACGTGACCGACCACCACACCTCCCACTTCGGCCCAAATCTCCCGCCGCATCGTCTCCCCGCCCCAAAGCGCCCGCCACGTCGCCACCCCGTCCCGAAGCTCGCGCCCCGTCGTCCTCTGCTATGTCAAAGCTCGAGTACCCCAAGCTCAGCGAGGAGCTGAGCCCGACTGTCATCCATGGCTGGCTCGGCCGCTGCGAGGACACCTTCGAGAGCTGGCAGGCGATGAATCCGGATAAATCGATCGCAGCGCGCACGCTCATTACGCTCGCCGGCTTGAAGATGGAGGAGAGTACCGCTGCAACGTGGTGGAATGAGAACCGTGACAAGCTGAAGAAGTTGGGGTCTTGGGCAGAGTTTGCACAGGAGGTTAAAGACCGGTTCGTCCCATCGAATTGGCGTATGCTGGCCCTGGTCGCCTTCTATTCCATTCAGCAAGGGTCATCTTCCTTTCTCGACTTCGCCAAGGCACTGCAGAACACTCGTAATGCCCTCGCTGGTGCCGGCCAAAGCTGGGTTATCTCCGATGCTGTCCTGAAGAACCATCTGCTTTTCTTGTCTCACCCTGTTCTCCGCCTGCGCGTCTCTGGACAACAGTCTCTCCCATTCACGACAATGAAGGTCGACACCCTCATCGCTACAATGTCTTCGACCTGGGATAGCATGCTGGCCGAAGGTGCTATCAGGGTACCTCGCGCGCCTTTAGCCCCTTCGCAGCTCGTCATCCCCTCTCTCCCCGCTGCTTCGTCACCCTCACTCCCGACCCCTCCCTTGTCGGCATCGCCCTCTGGTTCGTTCCGCTGACGCACACCGAGAAGGAGGCGCTCCGTGCAGCTGGTGGCTGTTACCACTGCAGAAAGACGCCTCAGAGCCCTGGTTGGGTCAAGCACCGGAGCGACTCCTGCCCAGGTGATGCTGCGCGGGATTCCTTCTCGTACATCGCCAGCAGTCGTTGCGGCCGTTGGACCGGTTGGGTTCTCGTCAACCTACGAGGAGGGATACAGGGCTGTGGCTGCCGTGATGCCTGCGTACAACCCCGAGGAGGACGAGTGGTCGTACGGTACTGACGATAGCGACGTGTCCTCCCGCGATACTTGATTTTCTTGGTCACTACTCTACTCCCTCACCTTTAATATCGCTTCTTCGTTCTGGCCACCTCCCCAATCTCCCTTGTGCGGTTCTCGTCATGACCCCATCGACGTACTGGTTTCACCCTGCGAGGAGTTGCAGTTCCGTCATGGAAGTGTCTAGTGTTTTCCGGATTTCGAAGGTTGGGACATTATTGGTACTTCATACTTATTTCTTGGACGATACAGTTTTTTAGAGATGGGGAGGGTGTAAACCTGGCCCCAGTTTACGGACCAATCGGACGATTACGTACAGGAGTTGTCACTTGTCTTTTACCTTGTCGTTGTCGTACCGCGCGCTCGCCGCTCGTCTCGAATACATAGCGTGGTCTTGTTGGACTCGTGTGTGATTCATTCCTCAGTGTCTACTGTCCGGCCGACAGTCTTCCATGTGTATGGTTGTATGCAGGCTTGAACCTGACCTGCTCGATGCCCATCTTGTTGAAAAAGACTTTCATGAATCCAATCAAGTCCGCAAGGGTCAGTCCACGGTCCGCGACAACACCTTCGACCTGGTGGAACTCGGCCAAGTGCGTTGCATCCGTGGTTTCGTTTCGGAAGACGCGGTCAATGCTGAAGAGCTCGGCCGGCCGGAAGCTCATCTTTTGGCCCTTCCTTGCCGGCAACCGCCGATCGTTCTCGAGATCCTCCCGCGGCATCTAGCGGCCAGCTTGTACAGCATGTGTGCAGAGCTCGCCGTCGTGTGCGTGCGGAGGAGCAGTTTGGTTGTCTCTTCATGCGACCAGGGTGCGCGGTAGCCCATAGAACCGAATCCACGATGCTCGTGCACCGTCGATACCCGCTTATAGTATTCGGGACTCCGGATGAAGAGAATGCGGAGGATCTACAGATCTCATTCAACGTTTGTGAGTAGGGAAAAGGAAAATGACTTACCAGAGACATAGAAGGTGTCTTGCAAGTCTCGAGCAGGATGTTGCTGGGCCAAAACAAGGCATCAAAGCACCAGAAGCTGGACTCTACGAAAGATGCGGTCGGCATTTCCGCGAATCTAGTAGTTTGAGATCAGAACAAAAAGGAGGAGGGACGGGCTACCCCATTTCCAAGAAATTGTTCCGAATTTCTTCCCTTACTTTAAGCAGGGGATGTAAAGATCCACCTCCTGTTGGAGCCTTCCGCTTCAAAATTGTATTTTTTGAAATAGATGTTTTCCAGGCTCCCCTGCACAATTTTCAGCGAGAAATCGAAACTATCTGGAGGACCGTACATACGATGTAAGCATGTCCACAGTTAGATCTGTCTCGGGTTTCGCAGTCGATGTGCTGAAGTCGGAGCCTTTCTGTACAGTGAACCATTGGCCCTTTCTGCATCAAATTTAGAGGACGTGCCAACTTGCAATTCCCAGCCAAAAAAAAACCTTTGCGCGATCAACTTTCTTTTACGCAGATCAGCCAGGTCTTTCTCCCCAGATTTCAGGGAGCCTGAAGACTGGATTTCTAAGAGATCTAGTTGCATGAGGTCTTTAATGGTCGATAACTGAGGCAGATTAAACGGAAGCTGCACCAAAACAACGACTAACCAGCTTAACCAAGCCATTGCCTTCCTTGCCAATCCATCCATTCTTGAAGGCGGTCTTTGGCCCACTATCGCGGTTTCATTGCCCACCTGCTTCTTGAGCTGCACCAGGGTACCGGGGCACCTTGACCCTTGGCAGGCAGCCCAGAGCGCGCCTCATGAACCATCGACGGCAATTTGCGAGCCTTCTGGGGTCAGGACTTGCGATAGAGTTTCATGTGTCTCGAACTTGACCATCTATTGACGGGTTACACATTTTGAGACAAAAAGAAACTGTACATGGACGACGTCGCGACTTAGAAGTGAGTTGAGGGCACCGAGGATAATAATTTGAGCATCCTGGGATGCAGCAGGCTCAGATTGACCTGGGATTACGAGCAATCTAGTGTCGGGTATTGTAGAGTCGGCATGGAGAGTGTCAAGGATGAGCTGCTGCAGACCCTCGGCCATGGTTTTGAGTCAAGAAATTCTAGATCACATGATCATGAGGGCTCAATCACAAGCGCCTATAAGGAAATACTAGATTTAGGCACCCGTGTCTTCGCCACGGGCGGTCAGACACGGCGGATTCCCAGTTCCGTACAGACACAGTGGATTCCGAGCCCTCCGGCACCACACTGCCGCTCGCTAACGCTCGCAGCGCGTGGCCCTTGGGGTACACGGTGAATTCCGAGCCGTGGGACAAACACGTGCAATGTGCGTGACTTTATCACGTGCTCTATGTGATAATCTGTCAATTGTCTTTTCAAGTATAGGACTAGCTGTAAGCACCCGTGTCTTCGCCACGGAGACACTGCACAGTGGATTCTGAGCTCACCTGGATTCCAAGAGGCGCCACACTGCCGCAAGCGTTAGCGAGCGCGCGCGGCGCCTCCCGGCAGCAACATCTCAACAACATCACGTAAATTCTCATGTGACTTTTCAGGTGACTTCTCACGTGGAGGCTGTGCACATTGTGTTTTCATATATAGGACTAGGTGTTACCCGTGAATAAAATTCACGGGTCATTGCTAGCACGAGTTTTTATGGAAAAAAAACAGTCCCGAACCTTTTTAGACCCCCAGGCCTCATCTCGTCGCCGACCTTGCAGGAAGTTGTGTCTTGTCAGTCGCATCCCGTCGCCGTAGGTCTCATCTCGTTTTGCGGGTGCGGTATCTGATCTTGTCTCGCCTTGTCTCATAAACTTCCAGGTCGTGTCTCGTATCATTAACATCTTATTGCGTTGCCCCGGCGGGTCTCGTGTAGGCTCTCTCTTGTCTTCATTGCAGAAGTTCTCGTCCCATGAACCTAACAGCTGCGTCTCGTTGTGTCAATTCGCGACCGCAGTCTTTTGTTCTGTGAGGGTTTGGTCTCGGCGGGCCTTGTCTCGTCCAACTGGTCACCGTCCCACCTTGTTGGTAGCTCTGGCACGAATTCGCGTCCCGTCACTGCTCATGTTGTCTGACATATTATCTTGTCGTATTGGGTCTAATCTTGCTTCCGTATCTCGTTAACACCTTCCGTCTGTTCTCGTTTGATAACCCTCTTTCACGGAGTCCATGTCGTGACCAAAAGTGTCTACATAGTACACTCAGGCTGGTAACCCGGATCGTTGCCTGAGTTCAAGTTGAGGTCCTGCCATGTGTGTGAGAGTTGCTTGACATTTTTCGGAGTGATCTAAACTTGTAAGAGAGCTCAAAGGGAGTAAGCTTGTGGCGCTACTTATAGTTAGGCATGAGCTTGAGATGAGCTACAACCGCTTGGTTCAAGTTGAGCAGCTGGCAAGTGGCTGTGTTTGGAGCATGCCGGTTTCAAGCCGGGGATACGGCTCGTCCCGCATCCAAGCTTGCCCGAGGTATGATGTCAGAGTTTCTGTTTGGAACCTTCTGTGTCCGGGGGATTATAATATATAGTAGATATATAGGATATATAGGATTCCTTGGACCGGTACAAGACGTAGAGGCGGCTTGGGAGGGTGCACAGACACGTCTAGCAGAAATCCGTGCCCTTGGTTGGAACAATGGGCCTTCGCTGCGTACCATTCGCATCGGGCAGCTCAATGCAGAACTTTTGGACCAGGAGCTCGTCCAACTCCTCCAGGATCCCATCTCAAAGGCCCTCAATTCACCTCAGTGAAAACCCGAGCTCTCTCTGTTCATCCAGTTGGTGCTCTATAAGCTCTCCGTATGGAATACCGGCGCAACATATGGCGCGAAACAGTAACTTAGGGTTCCGCACGGGTCAACCCGTGAGTTTACACGGATTTGGAAAGCTAGCCTTGTATCACCGGAAATTCTGACCATGGAAAAAAAATCAGGTCAAATGGTGCAGAAATGAGCTAGTTATGCCTCTATCAAACCTCCGGGCATATCGGGCAGCCCTTGTGGCCATAATTGGCAATTTATGTGACGGTACAGTGACGGATTGTCACATGGGTCTGATTTCAGTATTTCGGGTCTGGAACTGTAACCAGTGGATCTATTTGAACCAAACTTGGTTCAGATGGTAGCTAGCATGTCCCCCTTCCCTAATATTCAAGTCTCTTGGTCAACCCTCAAAAATTACTTGCTCATCGGTCTGATTTGAATCATTTGATCAAAAACCCGTGCGGATCCGGGGCGGCGGCGAAACTACAAGATCTACGATATGTGACTGCGAAACGAGCGTACTACCAATTTTCAGTCAAATTTCAAGTGACGAGACATGATCGAGGTTTGTCCGAGGATCGACGATCGTTGACCTGTCCTCTGTCCGCCTCGTCTGGAATTCTTTCTTACCTAAGTTACTAATGGATCAGCCCGCGCTTGGTGTTTATCCAGGCCTCGAAAACCGACATCCTTAGGCTAGACGTGTCGGCGCTACCTCCCGTAGAAAGGAGGCTGGTCGTCCGACCCCCATGTGCAGAGCCGAAAGTGAAGACACCCGAATGGATGTGGGTTATCCCAAGCACCGAGGACTTGCCCTTTCTTCCCTGCTCATGGCGCCGACGTCATGATTCGGCAGGAATACCACGATCTGCTTCCTCCGCGATACTTTGGTCCTTGTACCGCCAGTCGCAGGTTGCGCATTACGGCGGGACTTCCCCTTCTCAGTAAGAGTCGTTCGATTCATTTCCAAATAGTGAAATACTACTTAGGGTTTTCAGGGATGACAATCTCATGGACGCAGACGAGCAGAATGTAGATCCACGTCACCTGTGCATACCGAGCAACCGCGCAAAAATATCTGAACAAGATACCTTGCTGAACCCGTTTCACCACCCGATTCATGGCCAGTTTTTTCCGGAAGGGCATTGCAGTGGTCATCACTGGGCTTCCGGGCATAGGTTTGTTGTGTCCTTGTCCTCTGTATCGTCCGACTTGTTGATCGAAACTCGTTGTATTGCAGGAAAATCGTTTTTCCTCTCTGCCATATTCCACCTTCGCGTGGCGAGCAGGCTTCCAGTCGCCATATGCGTTTCCAAAGACCGGATGCTCGGATACGACGGCCACCAACTGTTCGTGTTCCAGAAACCAGATCTGGTGCAATTCGCCGTACCATTGAATGCCTGGATTCTGAATCGATTCTGACGCCGGATTCTCGTCGCCTCCCCAAGAGGTGGTGGAGTTGGGGAGAATTTATTGTTCAGGGCAGCGTCAGGTCGCCCGGCCTGGGCAGAGAAGATCAGGGGCCCGTACACTTTCTGTTTGATGGCGCCTTGGACGCTAGACGAGCTACACACAGCGTATTGTGATTCGTTCAACTGAAACCTGTCTTCTGACACCTACGACTAGATCATCCCTCCAAGCCCGCGTCTGCTCGGGCAGGCACCATCGAGGAGTTTTTCGAACAGGTTCGGGGGGCTCAGCGCGGCACGTGTACCAGGACAGTCACGATCTCCCCGCATTCGAAGCCCTAGTCGACGCATCGATGGAGCAGTTGGATAGCAAGGCCGTCCACAGAGCCATGACCCACTACTCCCCGACCATCACATTCGATAATCCCGTCGGGCACCTGCTCATCTCCGCGCTGCCGTTGACCGATAGGGATCGGGCGGAGTTCCAGCTCAGGCCGCTGACGCCTTACCCTCGAACTGAAGCTGGTAAATCGACTCAACACGAACTGGGACTTGGCGTGGCGGCAGTTGTATGCCATCAATGCGAGTAGCCGGATGCCTGGGTGCAGAGCCACGGCCAGGGACCTACTCGGAAGATATCACCATGTGTTTATTGGGCTCGGGGGGCAGTGGCGGCTTCGCCAGTTTCCAGAATGGACGGGGACGGCTCCGAAGTGTCCACTTCGAAAAGAAATAATATATGGCGCGCCTCTGACGAGGACTCGGACTGGGTTCTCGACGCGCACGACACGGTGTCGATTTTTCGGAAACCCGCCACCTCGCGTCTGGTGCGCCCGAGCCAGAGCCTTAGGCCGGAGGAGTTCGTCCGATTGACGACGGTCACCTTTCCCCTGGCAAACAACCCCACGCTGGTGGAGAACTGGTACTTTCGGCCTCTGGAGACGGACATTTCTGTGTACGTCGACAGGGAGGCGCATGGGGTGTTATTCCAGGTCCCGACTCAAAGCGATGGCAAGCAGCCGCACGTTATGGACGATAGAGGCGGTTTTCGTGCATGGTTCGAAGAGCGGGGCGTCACAAAAATTCACGTATGTTCTGGTCAGCGCGCCGAGTGCGGAAGACGCCCACGCCCCAGAGATAGAGGTGCCCCGGGACCACGAGGCCAAGTTTGATGCTTTTTTCCAGCTTGTGCTGGAGTATCCTGATTCAACGTATACTTGATTCTGATGTCGATTCGATAGTTTGCCGCTCTTACAAGGGCTGACACTGCGCTGCGTAGAGGGAAACGGGTTATGATCTTTTTGTAATTTACGATGCTACGGCTACACTTTAAAGCTTCCGCACAACGAAATCACCCGTGTTAAGTAGAAATACAAGTAGTAACAGTACTAGGTCTCCCAGTGAGACGGACGAACAACCGTGCGTCTCATTGTCAACCCCTGCGATACGTCCCAATTTCTTCTAAGTCGCTTCGGAGTCAGACTTAGCTACTCGAGCTCCACTGGCGTCATGCAGAAAAAAGATTGAGATTCTTAAGCTTCTTGGAATTGTATGACTACATACATGTCTCATCGTCTGTAATTAGCGGGTTCGTCATCTGCATCATCTGCCCCGCGTCCATCTCCATCTCCGAGTGCGACAATGACAGATAGGCCTTTACTGTGAAGCCGGAAACATGTCACGGCGAAGATAGCAAGTAGTATACGAAAATAAATGAGACAGATGTCTAGCCAGTGGGAGGACTCGGGGAGCGGGATATGGGCGACTGCGGAAGCGGAAGCAACTTGCCGTTCGGTGATGTCGGGAGGCTGGATTGAAGTGGATACTTATGTCAATGGTATTGGAGTCCAAAAACCTTGAATGAGTCGGGCTAGGATGGCGTCGAGAAACATCATGGAGAGAAGTCCGTAGTTTAACTGATGCCAACTACAGTAAGACGGCGAAGCCAACGTTAACTTCAATCTCGCCAACAAGATGCATATGGCTGAAAATATCATACCCTGGACCGATCCGGAGTTTTTCGGCGGTTATTGAAGGGGTTGATCCGACACAGACACAGGTCTGCACAGGTTCGGGGGAGCCTGCGAAAGTCCGCGAATAAGGGCGGTCGAGAATGACCGTGGCGGCGAATGACCAACATTCCGCAGGACCTCCGGCAACCCACTATGAGGCCAGTTTTTTTCGACCGAAAGAGTTTTCATGCTATTGGCCCTATTCGATAATTGGGTTTACAATTTTTGGAGGGCCGCGATTCTTACCCCGCTTTTCACCTCTGATTGTTACACCCGCTTTTAAAATCGACGAAAATTCGGAAAACTATGGTGTTCGAGCCTAGAAAACAATTTTAGCTCCTTGAGGCAGTTGAACAGGCATCAAGTCCTTGGAACCTGCATAAGAGCGGTCTAGAACTGCCCGTGGCGTCAAATGACCAACATTCCGTATGGGCCGCTCTAATGCAGTTGAACTTGATAGGGGCGAGCGAGCGAGCAACTTAAGTAGATGTGATGCTGAAGGCGGATGCGAATTGACTATCGGATGGGTGGGGCCACAGAGACTACGTCGACCGTACAACTGAACCTTATATCAACTGAACGAAGGTTGGTTTCCCGCGCTGGTGATCGACGGACGGGGAGTAATGAAAAAATACATATGGAGGTTGAACAATTAAACCGCAGTCAATCTCAGTCAGTGGCGCGCATTAATAGTGCCGCTGGACAGACCCATAGCCTGCACCAGACGAACCAGAGGCTTGTAAGAGGTAATAGCGAGTGGAGGATGCGAGGTTGCAGGCTGCAATAAACCCGTGTAGCAACGATCAGATCCAGCGGTGGGAGAGCAGAAAAGACTGGAAGTAGAGAAAGCTCTTGAAGGCGCAATTAAAGAGAGAAATGGCAAGTAGAAAGAGGCCAAGGTGTCCTCAGACACTGAGGGAGAAAAGGGCGAGATTTTCGGAGTGACATCGGCAGAAGGGTCGTGTTCGGCAGATCACAAGATTGCTTAGTCCTGATCTCGTTCACGGAGCCCCACGGTCCTTCGGCCTCGACCACCACCACCGCTTTTCGTTCCCTTCCTCTACGACTCCCCTGGGACGATTTCTACACGCTCTCCCCGTCCTGGGACACGTTCAACGGTCGAAAAATGCACACCCTACCCGTCGCTCTTTTCATTTGGGGGGCTGTGTGCCATATTGGCTCTGTTCATGGGTATGTCAGGCCCAGGCAAGATCGTGAGTCGAGCTTGATAGTTTAGCATGTTTCCATCTAACGATGCTACTTAGCTTCAGGCGTATCCGCCGCCCAGCCGGCGATTGTGACGCCTGTATTCAGCTTCAATAAAATCCCAGAGTTCACAACATGCAAACCGGCTGTAATGACCTGGTCGTATACGCCCGTCACAACCAACGATGTCTTTGAGCTGACATTGTTCATAACCAATGACGGTGTCACTTCAGCCTCCGCTTCCTCTATCGTCGACGACTGGGACATTCGCTACCCCCCCAATCCCAGGGCCATGCACCGCGGGACGTCACCACCCAGCAAATCAATTCGGATCCTATCGAACCCCCTACTTGCGGGTTTCACTTGGAACTCTGTCAATGTGACCGCGGGATGGTACGAGCTCACCGCGAACTTCAATTCGCCTGGATTCAGCATAGAATCCGCCGAGTTCTACGTCCAAAACGGCACCGATGTCTCTTGTATCGCAGGCCCCGTCCTCCTCCTCATCCTCGACCCCGGCGGACCCCACATCGTCAGGCACATCGTCAGGTAGCCCCACCACGACTGGCGTGGCCGAGACATCCGGAGTAACGCTGCCCGTCACCTCAGGAGCGTCCAAGGTGAACCGCGGCGCAATAGCTGGAGGAGTGATCGGTGGGCTCGCAGTCGTGGCCGCGGTCATCGCAGCATACTTTTACTTCCGGTATGCCTCCGCGTCCACCGCGTCCGGGGGATCCACCGGCCGTCGGGCTCCGCGTAAATGGGCCGGTCTCGACTCCACCGACTCCAAGACCAGGGCCTACCCCGCGGCCTCGCGCTCCGCTGGAGCTGCCAGCGACCGCCACCACTCGCAGTCCGACTCCATTGGCCCGATGCTCTCCTCGCGCGACAGCAACGTCTATGTGATCGGCACGGTGGGCATTGACTCACGACCCTCACGAATACACGACACACTCGAGGAGGAGGAGGAGGTCAACTCGTACTTTTCCCCCTCGCAAGAGAAGATCGCGTCCCCGTCGCAGCTGCGCTCGCCGTTCTCCGAGTCGGGGCACGGGCACGACATCGACGACGCCGTGCCGCTCGACTATATTGCGCCTCTCCCGGGCACCACCGGCGGCGGCGGCGTCACGCGCAACTCGTCCACCTCGACGTCCTCGTACATGAACAACAACTTCAGCCGCCCGCGCTCGCACCCGAGCTCGCCGTACGCCTCCCCGACGACGACGGGCGAGGGCCCGTTCAGCGACGCCCTGCAGAACTCCTCACCGTCGCTCGTGGCAGGGCACGACTCCATGGCGTCCACCGCGTCCGGCTCCTACCCGCCCAGCCCCGCGTTCGCGTCGGGCACCTCGCAGTCCGAGTCGCCCGTGCGCCGCCCGTCGGTGAGCCCCGCCGAGGGCGCGTCGACGCGGCGCACAGCCGCGCAAACCCGTGCCGCAGTACAACCCCACCGACCCCCGCGCTCACCACCTCGCCGCCGCCCGTGCCCTCGCCGCTGCCGCCCACGCTCGACTCGGACAGCAGCCGCGAGGGGAGCCTGCGCGGCGGGGCGGGCGCGGACCTGCCGCGGCTGGGGCACAAGGGGAGCTTCGGGGACGGGCGGCCGGTGCACTACCTCATTCCGGATATGCCGCCCCCGCCGCGGGACTGAGATCCGCTGTATTGAGGAGAATGAGATCGAGCCAGTCAATCTCAATCTCAATCTCGCGGTCCCCGTTCGGCTCGGTGGCTTCTCTGTGTTGTGTGTGTATTGTATTGCATATGTCGCCATCTCATTTATCTCCTTGCTTACTTATTCCGTTCCGCTTGTTTACGCTTACGCTTACCCTAGTTACTTATCCACTTGCATTTCGACCCTGCATCTTGTGCACTTTGCTTGCCAGTGCCCCCATCTGCATGCATCTCTGCCATCTGCCATCTTCTGCATCCTACACCCTACACCCTACCCACTTTTTCGCTGTTATCCTGTTGCATTGTATTGCAAACCAAACCAATCGTCCTTGGTGTCGGATGGATGGCTGGATGGAGGATGGACGTACATACTGTAGGGATTCGACATCCCGCATACGCGTCTTGTACGGACTATTTAACGCTTTCGCCAACGCAGCTACTACATAACTATCTGAGTGTACACCTCACCTTACAAACTCACTTGTACCCTGCTGTACCATACCATACAATAACAATTACCAAACCATGGATTACACGGCACCTATTCAGAGACGACTCGTAATTCAAGAACACATTTTAATTTGTTGTTTTCCTTGACGGTTTCTGGAGGCCAGTCTGTACATATGTACATATGTACAGTGTGCTCGGTGAATGTCTCGGCTTTGTGAAGCGCTCGAGACGTCTCGGTGAATATTCAGTATTCTGTGGCGCTCAGAAAGCGACTCTGACAGTAGTCTCTCGAAGAAATCACATTCGACGAAAGCGCACTGAAGCTTGAACTAGCGCATCTCAAGAGGCAAGACGAGGGGAGGCGGCGGTCGGGAGATGGGGTGCTCACACCGCGCCGAGAGGCCTGGTAAACGAGAGCGTCGCTAGCAGTTATCAATTGGACATCAGTTACAGTACAATCGGCGACAAGCCGTGCACATGCATGCATGCTACTGGAGGCCAGGTCACTCCATGTCGATATCCCTATCCCTGTCCGTGCGGTGGTCTTCCGATTCCGATTGCTCTTCGACGCCGATACTACCAGCAGGGCGCCAGACATTCCCCGACGTGGCTTTCCATAGCCGGATGCGGCCGTCGTTCCCCGCCGAAGAGAGGACGGTTCTAGAAAAATTCCGTCATTTAGCTGCAGGCGGGGAGAAGAAGACAAGAACGAACCCAGTGATATTCCATTCTACCCCGCCCCACCGCCGACCTGTGTGACACGTGCGTGTAAGGAACCGAAATAGATGAAAAGGGACGAAACACACTTATGCTGCTCGAAATCCGCGACAATACTCGCCGTCCACTGCCCATCGCCCTCCTCGAGGACGTCCCCGGCCCCAGCCATATCGTCGTCGTCCGCCTCCTCGCCAGGTTTCACCCGCCAGATGCGGACGTGCCCGTCCCTGCTCCCCGTCGCGATGAGGTGGTACGACCGCCCGCAGGACGGCGCCCACGAGACGGACGTGATCGCAGACGCCCCCGGTCCGCCAGCGTCTGGCTCCCCCGGCGCGCCTGCGCCTTCCGCAGCCGGGGACGGGTCGAGCGTCAGGATAGTCGTGGGGCGATTCGAGGACTGCAGCTGGATGATCTGGATGCATTATTAGCGGGAGCGGGACAGAACGAGTCGAAGCAGCAGAGGATGAAGGCTCACTTTTATGATACCGGAGGTGCCAGCACCCGCGGCGATGATCTCGCCCAGTAACGGTCCTTGCACCATGAGATGCACCATCCGCCATCGGCTTCGCGGTTTCCCAGCCCAGATCGCGGCTGCGCAGATGAGCTCTGCTGGAGGCCTTGTTGTAGGGCTTGTGCGATGAGAGGTGCGGAGGCGCCGTCGAGGCTTGAGCTGGTTTGTGTGGGCGTGGCGAGCGCGTTCGTTTGCTGCGCGCGCGTAAACGGGGACACCGATGGGCTCAGCGGCAAGGCTTGGACGTCGGCTTCTTCGGAAAGCTGCCAGGTCGTTAATGATGGCTGTTCTAGACATTCGTAGATTCGGAGGTGATTGTCGGAAGAGATGGACGCCTGCGTGGTGTTAAGAGTGAAGAACAAACGATAAAATATGGACGCACCAGTTTCAAGGCCAAAGTGGTGAGGCGCAAACTCCACACATCTCACAGTTCCTCGCGCCTCGGGTAAGACTGCGCGCTCGATCCACCTAGAAGTAGAAGGACCAGGTGTCTGCGATTGCGACGCGTGTTCGTTCCCGTTCCCATTAACCGCGACTTGTTGTGAATTGGGGAGACTAACTCCAGAGGTTTGCTCCCAGACTTTTACGGTTCTGTCGAAGGAAGCAGAGGATATTATGGTGCCGAATTCGGGGTGTGCCCAGCTGATTTTGGAGACTGCCGCGTCGTGGGCCTAAATAAATTCATGAAACAAAGTCCCGACATTTCCCAGGGTCGCAAACCTTCCAGTCGTCCTCCAGAGCCCAGCTCCCGTTAGTTTCGTCCAATTGCCAGAGCTTTATTCTGATTCAAATGAGAAACTTGTCGGAAAAGGCCAAAGTCAAGCAGACCGTTGATCCAGACTACATGTCGCGAGTCGGAGACCGTAAAAGTCATAAGACGCGTCGGTGACTAGGTCACCGTGCGCGTTGGGGATTATACCAGTTTGAATCATGGTAAATCTGCAGCAGGATGGTTGATGAGAAGAGGCCGTGGGATAAGCTGACACATCTGCCGCGAGCACCGACTCGGAAACGCCTTTCAACTTACGCCACAACCGCCGCGCTGCGTTTGGGTTGGGATGTAGAGCGGGCCTGCGAATTGCCTAATATTCTGCACCACTTCATTCGATTTCTAGCGCAGAAGAATCCCCGAGTCGCGCGACACAGTTTCAGTCCAAGAACAAAGACAATCACGCTTTGTTTCCACGTCCGAAACCTTGTCCTATAGTGTGCTACTACTTACGTATCAAAGCCACCCACGCCCTGGCTTTTAAGAGGGCTGCTTTGGTATCTAGTGACTCTCACCTCCTCGACTTCGAATCATGAGCCGAAAATCCACCCAAGGCACTAGCAGGAGCCTCAAACTCGAGGATTCTGAGTTCAAAGCCTTTCTTGCCACCCAAAGGCCTCTTCTTCCGTCCAATCCTACCCCTCCCCGCCGGCCAGTGAATTCGGAGCCCAAGAGCCGCAAAACCGCAGAGGGTTCTGAGCCCAAGGCCTTCCTTGCCACTCAACGGCCTCTTTCTCCTTTCAATCCCAGTCCTCCCCGCAGGACAGTGGCCTCGGAAACCAAGAGCTCGAGCCGCAAAACCGCAGAAGATTCTGAGCTCAGCACGTTCCTTGCCCCCCAGAAGCCCTCTGCCCTACCTTCCCGCAGAGCAGGGAATTCAGAGGAAGAGATACCTCTCCCAGATGCTACCCGTCAAAGATCTCTAACGCCTGCGGAAGCGCAAGCCGCCCTGAGAGATCTGTTCGCCGGTGACACCAACAATTCGGGCACCTTCAACAACGATGCGGACGATACTGTCAGCGGATTCCGCGACGGATTCCGTTTAATGCCTCACCAAGTTCCGAGTCGCGCTTGGATGCGCGACAGGGAAGATTCCACAAAGAAGAAGGCTGGTGGCATCCTCGCTGACGAGATGGGGTAAGTATGGGTCGACATCATCCGCCGGCGCCTTTGTCCAATGCTAAATATCTGCAGGATGGGAAAGACGATTCAAGCGATGGCGCGTGTCATCGACGGGCCGCCCACCAAAATTGACCGAAAGGATGGTTGGGCGGCGGCTACTTTGTTCGTCATGTTCTTCTCTTCAGACCTAGATGTACTGATAGTCAGTCAGGGTGGTGTGTCCTCTGGCCGTGATGCAACAATGGGACAGCGAGGTCAAGAAGTTCACCTTCGGACTGAAAGTCGTCCAGTATCACGACTCCAAGCGCGGCAAGCTTGCCGCGCAGCTTCCTGAAGCGAATATCGTGCTGACTACGTACGGCGTCGTGTGCTCAGAGCATTCGACCATGGATCCACACGATCGAACACAAGGTTCGGTGCTCTTCACGACCAAATGGTGGAGGATTATTCTAGGTACACATTGGTTTCATTTTGGGTTCAAAAACACAACTGATGTATCGTCGATTTTAGATGAGGCGCATACGATAAAGAACAGGAAGACCAAGACGGCCCAAGCATGTTGGGATTTACAGGCCAATTCCGATGGTGCTTGACCGCGACTCCGATGTACGTGATCTTCAATAATAAAAAACTTGGAATATTTTGTTTTACATGTACTATAGGCAGAATGAGGTCGACGAATTCTTCCCCTTGCTCAAGTTCCTGCACATAAAGCCGCTCAACGACTGGGACCCGCTTCAACCTCCTGATAGCTAAACCCATCTCCAAGGGCCCCGGCGCCAACTTGGCCATGAAACGTCTCCAGGTATGTATTTACCGATTTTCTATTTTTTCAACCCCTCTAGAGTGCTCGCTAATGAGCGCCTGCCTGGTTCAGGTAGTTCTGACGCATGTGATGTTCCGCCGGACCAAGGCCGAGGTTGCATCGGTCCTCAAGCTCCCCGCGCGCACCGTCGTTATTCTCCCTTGCGAATTCGACGCGTCAGAGCAGCAATTCTACACGGCCCTGAAAACCAACGTGCAGACTCTGCTCGAGAGGATTCTGGCGAAGAGCGAGGGGGCGGTGTATATGAATATTCTGGTGCTGTTGTTGAGGCTGCGGCAAGGTCGGTTCATTTACCTAAAATTTTGTGGTTTGTTTGGTGACCGTTGGTTGTTCCAGCCTGTGACCATCCATGCCTCGTCTTGGACAATTATACAGACGAGATGGACGATATCGCGCCAGAGCCCCTCAACATGGCTGCAGATGCAG
The DNA here is from genome assembly GCA_029378375.1 of Mycena olivaceomarginata. Classification (NCBI taxonomy): domain Eukaryota; kingdom Fungi; phylum Basidiomycota; class Agaricomycetes; order Agaricales; family Mycenaceae; genus Mycena; species Mycena olivaceomarginata. The sequence continues at coordinate 28,942 of JARKIC010002822.1, read as the reverse complement.
ATTCGGACCTGGAGGACGACATCGGCAAGCCTAAGTGCGAGTTCTGCATGACCCGGTGGGTTCATTCCTCGCCGACTCCCCGCACAGCCTGATAAAAAATAATGTCGGTAGATTAACCCGCCGGAATACCGCCGACCAAGCGTGGCCGGGCCACTGCATCAACTGCGCCGCATTCAAAGTGCAGGCCGAGAACCTGCGTAGCTCGAAGCGCGCTTCTGCGAAGATACGCACGATCGTACGGCTACTGCAGCATATCGCGAAGGAATCGGGCGGGCAGGAGAAGACCGTGATATTCTCGCAGTTTACTGCGATGCTGGATATCATCGAGTCGTTCCTGATGGTCATTGGTATCGACTTCGTTCGATGTGAGATACTGATGCTACAGACTCGAATTTTTACACGGGTGCTGACTTTTTTCTTCTAGACGATGGAAAGATGTCGATTAAAGAGAGAACAGAAGCGCTGGCAGAGATTAGTACAAATCCCCGCAAGACAGTTATTTTAGTTTCTTTGAAGGCCGGGGGCGTAGGTATGTCAACGTCATCACCGCCCTTTGGAATTAATTGCACGAGACGAACTTACAATTTGAAGGACTCAACCTGACGATGTGCAACCATGTCATCCTCGTCGATATGTGGTGGAACCCCGCCGTGGAGGTAGGCATGCATCTTCTCCCTCGATCGCATTCCCAATGAAAGCACCTGAATAAATAATAGGAACAAGCCTTCGACCGAACGCACCGCGTCGGACAGACGCGCAACGTCCACATCTACAAGCTCAAGATCGACGATACGGTGGAGGACAGGATATTACAGGTACCTTCAATTTTCTCCATAGATTACCGACTTGCGTTAATTCACTATGCTCCCAGTTGCAAGAGAGTAAACGCCAGTTGACGGAGATGGCGCTCAGCGGCAGTCACATAAAGAACAAGCAGTTGGGAATGCACGAACTCCTTCAACTGTTCAAGTAAATTCGATTACATAGTAAACAATGTATGTACAAATGTTTTGGAAACTTCGACTAAGTTACTCGATTCAGGAAATGTGGGGGCTCGGGCTGGGCTCGGGTCTGGATTTGGCTTATCGACACAACTACTCTATGTCCCAACCAACCGGCTTTGACCGTTTAGTGATCATGAGCAATCCATCACAAACGGAAGACCGCACTATTGAACGGAAGACCGCCGAACCACTCGAAATTACAAACTTGTTACAAACCGTAACGACAACCGGCATCGGAGGACCAAAAAGCAGCCCCAGCGTCACCAACTTCGCCTGTGATCCAGAACCCCAATGCTGACAGAACCGAGCGCGGAGCGCGCCGCTACCAATGTCCTCATATAAATTCAGAACTTGAAGTCAGTTCGATAGTCTCGTTATAACCATGAAGTAAGTTGCCATCTCACCACCTGGATATCATATTCATTGCGATCCACGCTAGAGTCGCTGCGATCCAAGCCGAACCCGCCTGGTGGGACCTCAAAGCAGGCGTCGCAAAGACAATCTTGCTCATCAAAGAAGCCGCCTCTAATGGCGCTGAGCTCGTTGGATTTCCCGAATCGTTTATTCCAGGCTATCCGTTGGCTATCTGGGCTCGGCCCTTCGATTCCTCCTTCCTGTTGAAGTTTCAGAAGAACTGTCTCTCGGTGCAATCCGAGGAATTCAAAGAAATACTGGCTGCGACGAAGGAAGCTGGGATCTGGTATTTAATTTCAATGCAGATTTAATGGGAGCGAATTCGAGAAGTTGACAGGGTCGTTCTTGGATTTTGTGAGATAGATGGCCGAAGTATGTATGCGTCTCAAGCAATCATCAATTCGGAAGGAGTACCGGTTTTGCATCGGCGAAAGATCAAGGTGTGTTGAGTTTGCTCCGACAATGATATTTGTGTACAACTCTACCAGGCCACGGGAAATGAGCGCACAATTTGGGGAGATGGTCCAGGTCCGTTGTTTGTCTTCAAAGTGTTATACACATCGTATACTCATCGGTCCTTGGTTGACATCTGCTGTAGCCGACTCTCTTCAAACCGCCGTCAAAGGGCCTGGGGGAGCAACGATTGGTGCTCTCAGCTGCTGGTATGGTTGAAATAAATTCCAACGATGTTGTTATATTTAAGTTCATGGCAGGGAACATCTTCAGCCCTTGTTGCGATTCCACCACTACAGTTTGGGAGTGCAAGTGCATGTAGCCAGCTGGCCATACTGCGACTCCATTGCCAATGGCACACCGTCTGACTTTTCGTCTGAAGCGGGGACTGTTCAATGCAAATTCGCAGCGTTGGAAGGTCAGATGTTCGTTATTTCGAGCACTCAACTACTCAGGCGCGAGAATGCGGAACTTTGTGGGTCCGTACTGGCATAGTGGCTACCAATCCTCATTTGATTCACCGCACTCGCAGCGTCAAGGGTACTGGGATCTGGGAAATGCCTGTAAGCCAATTTTTTGTTCAGATTTTGTCCGCGATGTCTAAATTCTTGTCAGATGGGAGGAGGATTTGCGGCAATCTACGCTCCGGATGGAACTCAGATCACTCCAACTGCCCCACCAGACGAGGAGATTATTCTTTACGCGGACATTGATTTAGATGCGACACGGATGGCGAAACTCGTTGGTGATCCAGTCGGGCATTAGTGTGTTATTTCTCGTTTTTTGTGCCTAAAAGCTGACCTTGTTGAGTAGCTCTCGGCCTGACCTCCTGTCTTTACACGTGAACACTCGAGTCAATCCTCTTGTGTCATATGATGAGCAGCGAGACTACACTCTATTGAGTCGAATTACATGATGAACCGAGACTCGTCGCCGATTGTGATAAATGTATTCAAATGCACTTCGGAGCTGCTGTCGCTTACAATATTTTGTACCCATGCTACTTTCTTACCCACCTTGAGTGCCAAATTACCATACCAGAGCTTCCGGATATTTTTCTTCTCATAACGGGCGACTACCTTTGCAACGGAATTCGTAGTTGAATTTCCGATATTCGGAGAATTTCGGCCGGAGGTTTCGGCCGTCGGAAGAAAGCTCGCCACTTGTTGTTCCGCTTTTTTGCAGACTTGCAGACTTGTTGCTCTTGCTTCTATTGCTCTCTTACCGTTTCTGAATCCCGCCTTCAAATGCCAACACAATCGCCCGGCTCCTAACCCCCGGGGTTAAGATCCCAATTTCTTGGTATCGCCATAGCGTTGGCTGCTATGAGCACTGCAACTCCTCATATTCACGACTCTTTTGGATAAATGCTGGACCAAGCTTATTTAATTGAAACACTCACGGAACATATTCTTGGACCAGTCTTGGGCGCTCCAGGGCGGTCCATATATCTATTGCCAAAGCTGCACAGCTCAGCATAACCTTATTCAGAGCCACCATGACCTCCACTCCCACTGGCACCGTGGCCCTTCCACCTCTCTCTGTTGACGCTCTCCTGCACGCTCACGCAGCTGCGCAGGATCCGAAGCTCGCAGCGCTGGAGCAGGCCATCGGGGAGCGCGTTGGGCTCAAGTCGAAGAATGAGCAGCTGTGGAAGCTCATCGAGAAGCAGCGCGCGGGGTATAACCAGCTCATTCAAGAGTTGGAGCGTATGCGCTCGGAGCGCGATGCGTACAAGATGAAAATCGGTGCCCTTATTCAACCGGACGAGCGCAAGGCGGGCGGGGGCAGTGGCGTCATCTACTGCGGATGCCCGCGACGACCCGGAGACCCCCTCTACCGCTCGACCCTCGCCACGCTTGAACGGGTGCGCTCTCCATCCGCGCCCATGCACTTCCACCGTCCTGGTCGTCCCCATATCCCCATCGATCACGGATTCCCGAAACCCGGACACGTCTCGACCCTCCCACCTCCATCCGGCCATGCACCACTACATCTAGAACTCGATCCCGCTTCCCCGGAGTGGTTTAGGCCTCCCATCGCCGACCAGTGTAACACAATGTCCTAGAGCTGTACTACTTCTGATCACCAGTGCAATGTACTACCAGTCCTGTATGATATCAACCACCTTATGCGAAACAAGATGGCTAAGAACTTGACGGATATGAAGGAGCTGGGCGTTGCTAAGTGATATCCGCGAGCATCCCGTACTTGCATCGACATGGTGGCAATGGTGGCAAAGCCTTGGAGATACGGGAGGAAGAATCCACCTGCAGGGTGTCGTCTCCCGCGCCGTGAATACAGAGAGCGGAGAATGGAAGAGGACACCTAAGCTACACAGAGCCGCAACTCTGCGGTAGCGCAGACCACTCACTATCTGGCTCCTCGATGCGACCTCGATAATTGTGCCCAATGATTCTCTCAAGCGAGAGCAGTGATAGCTTAGGATTCCGACGTGAAAGGGATACGCATTCATTTCCATTCCACTTTCCCTGGTGCCGCTACTCTACTAGATAGCCGTCGACTCATCGGCGTTAAGAATGAGCGTCGCAAAGAAGCGGATTATCTCAAGGAACGCCTCCGCGCCCAGAGCTGCCAAGCGTGTTCGCCGTTAGCACAAACCACGACAAAAACTGGACGTGTTACGCACTCTCGTTCACGGTGTGTGCGCCGCTCATGCCGCCGTCCTTGCTCCCAATGATGTTCCTGTGATTGTACCGGAAGATGCTGCGCGAGAGCTTCCAGTAGAACTTGGTGTCTGGAGCGGTTGTTAGTACAATCGCAATGAATATGAGCGCCACCGCGACGCACCAGTATTCCCCGTACTCATGCTCGGCGCGACTGCGATCGCATCCTTGCCGGCGCCCGCGAGGTCGAGCCCACGGTGGGCCGCGAACGTGGCCTTGATCGTCCCGGACAACAGCTGATAGGGCTCGCTTCCCTTGCCCGCGAAGGGCGTAACCGGTGCGGGCTCGATCGCCCTTCCGTACGCGTCTATCAGCGTGAGCGTGCCAAACGCGGGCGCATCGGCCGGGGTCTGCGCCTCGCCGAACGCGGTGTACGAGAGATTGAATCGTGCGGCGAGGTCGGCGAGCAGCGCAGTGTCGTGGGCCTTGGTCTCGGCGACCGAGCTAAAGTCATGGTCATCGTATCGTCTCACTTTTCATCATTTAAGTCAAGTCCGCACCTCTCTGTCGAAAGCCGGTGGTTGACGAGGGCCCACGCCTGTTCGGGCAGCGCGTTGCTCTTTACGCCGCCTACACATCACTCATCAGCATCCTCGCGGCCATATTAGAGGAGAGGACACACCCTGCACTATATCAATCGCCTGCGTTGTGCCAATCAAACTGCGGAACTGCCGGCTTTCGACCAGTACATCCCGTAGCTTGCTCAGTGCTTTGTCAGAGTTCACCGACCGCCGGGCGAGTTTCCTGAGCTTTTTGGGGAACTGCGCGCCGTGGGTCGCATGACATTGCACCAGCTGGTACGGGACTGAGGAGCGCGACTGCGAACAAATGAATGAGTTACGGGAAGACGAAGAAAGACATCGGGGAACTATACCAGCTCGGCCTTATAGGGATTATCCTCGTACTTGACCAGCAACGCAGCGAGGATGCCGATCGAGGTGTGAGGCGGGGGTACGGACGAGTGTCCGCCGGGAGATGTTACCTCCACTCGCACATCCAGATAACCCTTCTCTGCGACGGCGGGCATCGCAAAGATAGAGCCATACGCTTCACCGAAACCGTCTGTAACCCGTTATTAAACCTATCAAAGATGTGGTCGCGACGCCACTTACCACCCTCGTCGAGGATGAATGCAAAGGGCAAGTTCTCGCCGTAGATGCTGCGCATCGCGGCGCCAAGTTGCTTGGCACCCTGTGGGCCAGACACCTCCTCGTCGAAGCCGAAGGCAATAACGACCGTGCGGGTCGGCTTGAAGCCCTGCACAATCAGAGTCTCGATCGTGGTCCTGCGTATCGAGGTCAGATTACTCAAGTAAGAAAATTATTGCGCCGCCCACAATATCGCAACGACACTACTCTTGTCGTCCGTGCTGCCGCGGCCCCAGACAAATTCACCTGAAAAACGTTATCAGCGACGCGAGCCGAATAGAGATCAATTGGCGACTTTACCGTCATAGTGCCCGGAAAACGGGGGATACGCCCATTCTGTGGCCGGTTAGAGTTGGCACGGAGGAATACACGGAAACCCACCTCCGTAGGTCTTGGGCTCGACCGGTACGACATCTGAATATTGGAGTGATGAGAGGCGGAAAGGAAAGACGCGTGAGCTTTACCCTGATGTCCAGTAAGCAGTATCGGCTTGAGCGACGCGTCGGAACCCGTCCACTCGAAGAGAAGACCGTATGTGTTGACCTTGGTCAGAGACAGCCTCGAATGCCTGCTGCAGCATTAAGTATACGTGCGAACGAGTGGATACTACTTACACCAAAGGAAATGCCTCCAAGAGGTAGGCGTGAAACTGGCCGAACACGTCCCATCGCGGGTCCTGACCGATGGGCCCCATCACGTCGAAGATCTCTGTCCTGCAAACGTAGTAGGTGAGATCACTACACCAAGAGCAGGCGGAACGACGCACGGAACCTGCACAGCGCCGGAGAGCAAGTTGATGGCCTTGGTTTTGAAGTCGAGCGTGGCGACGAGACGGCTGATGTTCGCATAGACCTCCGCCCCACGCTGTGGTACAAGGGCGTCGACTTGTGGGCAGCCAGTGGCCAATTGAGGAACGTCGGCATAGGGCGCGAAATTGACGCGTAGTCCCAATAAAGACAGTAGGATAACGCCAAAAATGAGAGTCACCTGCGTTCTGCGGCTGACAGTACGCGGCGCGAGTAGCGACCCAGCACCTATGGGTTGGACCGTCGAGGGCAGCAAGCCATCATTCGAGCGTTTCTCTTCTGCAGTCGACATAGGTCGGGTTGAGAGCAGCACGACAATAATCTGCCCTAGTTATATGCATGGTTTGTAATGCTCCAGACGAACCTCATGCTTATCAAGATCCCGCGTATTCCATTGTGCATATGGCGAATTATCAATTTGATATAAATCTACCCGCCTGGCGCACAGAACGAGCGGAATACGATGAAAATGCGCGTTATGAGAGGGGAGTATGAGGGGCAAGTAGGCGTAGGCCGAATGGAATCAATTTGTGGCCAAATATCGTATACATTGGGCGCGGTGGGCCGCTACCATCCGGTGTCAAATGGATGCATTCATTTAGATTTCCACTCTCTGGTGTACACACCCCTACATAGTACTCCGCTAGATAGCCATCGACTCATCCGCATTGAGGATCAGCGTAGCAAAGAAGCGGATCATCTCGAGCTGCCCATCTGCGATCCACCCTACCAACCGAGCTCGTTAGGTCAACAAAACTGGACTTCAGCAATGGCATCACGCACTCTCGTTCACAGTGTGCACCCCGGCCATATCCGCATACTCAATGACGTTGTTGTGGTTATACCTAAAGATGCTGCGCGAGAGCTTCCAGTAGTATTGCGTGTCTTATGGCGAGGTCAGTGCCAATCTCACGGCGATACCGTACATGCAAACCGCGACGCACCGGTGTTCCCCGTACTCATCGATGGCGCGACAGCGATCGCATCCCCGCCGGCGCCCGCTACGTCGAGCCCGCGGTGCGTCGCGTACGTGGCCTTGATCGTCCCAGACAGCAACTGGTATGCCTCGCTCCCCTCGCCCGCGATGGGCGACACTGGCGCAGGTTCGATGGACGTCCCGATCACGAGCCCGTCTTTCAGCGTGAGCGTGCCCAGGGCGGGCGCGCCCGGTGGGGACAGCGTCTTGCCGAATGCGGTGTACGAGAGATTGAATTTCGTGGCAAGGTCAGCGAGGAGCGCGGTGTCGTGCGCCATCGCCTCGGCGACCGAGCTGCGGGGGTCACGTTAGCTATCATCTCTTGCTCATCGTGAAAATAAGCCGAACCTCTCCGTCGATATCCGATGGTTAACAAGGGCCCATGCCTGTTCGGGGAGCGCGTTGCTCTTGACGCCACCTACACACCGTCCATCAGGAGCATGCCCTCAGCGACGAGAGGAAAACACACCCTGTATCATATCAATTGCCTGCGTTGTGCCAATAAGACTGCGGATCTCCCGGTCCTCGACCAACACGTCCCGAAGCGTGTTCAGCGCTTTGTCGGAGTGTATCGACCGCCGGACGAGATGCTTAAGCTCTTTGGGCATCTGCGGGCCGTGGGCTGCGAGGCACTGGAACAGCATGTATGGGACCGAGTCGCGCGACTGTGGAAGAATGAGTGAAAGGCAGGGAAAAATTAAGCGCAGGCTCTACCAGTTCTGCCCGAGACGGATTATCCTCGTACTTGACCAGCAGCGCGGCGAGAATGCCGATCGACGTGTGAGGTGGGGGGACGGACGAGTGCCCGCCGGGGGACGCCACCTCGACGTGCACGTCCAGATAACCCTTCTCTGCAACGGAGGGCATCGCAATTACCGAGCCGAACACTTCCGCAAATCCACCTGCGAAGCGTTATTTATAATTTCATTATATGTACTTGCAGCACGACTTACCGCCTTCGTCGATGATGAACGCAAACGGCAGGTCCTCGCCATAGGTTTTGTGCATTGCGGCGCTAAGTGCACCCGCGCCCTGCAGGCCGGATGCCTCCTCGTCGAAACCGAACGCAAGCACAATCGTGCGCGTGGGCTTGAAGCCCTGTGCGATTAAGGTTTCGATGGCGGACCTGCGTAAGGAAGAGGTGAGGGCCATTGAAGATCCAAAGAGTATGCAGCCACATTATCCCGATAAGCCCACTTTTATCGTCCATGCTACCGCGACCCCAGATAAATTTGCCTGAATATTACCGTCAGCGATGCAGAATCAATAATAAAGGATTGGGGATCTTACCGTCATAGTGCCCGGAATATGGGGGGTGGGTCCATTCTTCGGGCAGTTAAGACTAAATATGGAGTGATGCGGATAGTAAACACACCTCCGTAGGTACTGGGCTCGACTGGGACGACATCTGTGTATGTCACTGGTAAGCGACGGAAGAGAAACAGTGACCAAGCATACCCTGATGCGCAGCCAGGAGTATCGGCTTGAGCGACTTGTCGGAACCGGTCCATTCGAAGAGAAGACCATAAGTGTTAACCTTGTTCAGCGACAGCGTCGAGTGCCTGGCGCACACCATCATTAACCTGGAAACACAGAAGCGGGAAAGATACTTACACCAATGGGAATGCACCCAAAAGGTAGTCGTGAAATGGCGCGAAGACGTCCCACCGCGGGTCCTGACCCACGGGTCCCATTGCGTCGAAGACCTCCGTTCTGCAAACTAGGAGGTGAGATCACTACACCGAGAGCAGGCGGAACGACGTACGGGACCTGCACAGCGCCGGCGAGCCAGTTGACAGCCTTGGTTTTGAAGTCGGGCGTGGCAAAGAGATCGCTGACGCTTGCATAGATCTCGGCACTACGGCTTGGCACAAGAGCCTCGACTTGCGGGCAGTCGGCGGCAAATTGAGGCACGTCGGCGTATGGCGCGAAGTTGGCGCGCAGGCACAGCAAAGAAAGCAGGGCAACAACAAAGATAAGATACTGTTTTCTGCGGCTGATAGTACGCGACGCGTCGTTTTTCCCCGGAGTCAGATGTTGCGTCGACGGCAGCAAGCCATCAGAGTAAGGTTTCTCTTCTGCAGTCATCGTGGGCAGTTAAGCCTGTAGAGTTCCGTCCAAGGAATCTAGTGAAGTTTCAGCTTGGTAGGCTCCAGAAGAACAGATGTGCGCAGCAAGTGCGCAGTGTTGGGGAGCATATGGAATCGATGGCTGTCAGTGATGACGGGTCAACCGGTCAATAAGTATTGCGCGTGATGCACGAGGGGCTACCGACGAAACATCTACCAGCATGTCGGGCTACCTGGGTCGACTTTTTTTCTTCCAGCTCGAAGGACCGGTCCGTATGGTTTCAACATCCCTCCAGAGTTGAACGTTAAACCATGGCAGAACCCCACTTCACACAAGTCGATGTACCAAATTCCAAGGGTTTTCGAAAACAGCAGAAACGTCTTATAATACGCCACATCTGAGACGGTGAAGAAAAATCCCCTTATCAGTCATGCCCCCCCAAGTTCTCGTACCTCCTTTTCTGGGGATAGTTCTGGTGAAAACGCTCTTCGCAAAATAAGTTACCGCTCCATACTTGCGCAAGATTGGCGCGCGCGATTTTTTGGCCGAGATGCGGGCGACGATGGTGTTGAATTCTTCCAACGACTCCGCTGGTTCTGGGCGCACGGCTGGGTTGGTGCTCATCATGCGTCGGCGACAGGGGAGAAAGCACGGAGCGCGGGGGATTCCTGGTTAAATCAGGGTCGGGGTTGAACCGAAAAACATACCTTGATCACATTGGCCGGTGCCATCGTCAATCCAAGCTGAAAGATGTCAATCTTGAATGGATTGTACGGTACCGTCAGCGAAAGCTCGGGGATCATTGGAAAGGTCCTCAGTGTGCCTGTCGTCAAGTCGGTGTCCTTGCCTTTTGGAAACCGCATCGAGAGGCCGAAGACACAATCAAAAGCCGAGGTGGGGAACGAAGAACATGCGCGTACTAGTGGCAGATATTGTAATCGTGGAAGAATGCAAGGCCCTGCCGTCAAAGCTGTGAATATGCACGAGAAAGGAAGACGATGAGTACATACCTCCAGCTGGCGCATCGCTTCCATAAATCCTGCACGGCAGTGAAATGCCGGGTGATTGAATTGGCGGCCATAAGACAAGCACATCGAGCCCGTTTGGCAAGGGTATGGTCTGGAGGACCGGTATTTTTCGATTCCGCGGGTCGTATTCGAAGTTCAGAAGGTATTGGATACATCTGAACTCGCTAGAGTCTTTTGCCATCCATTTCATCACAACTTTCGTCCCGGCCTCGATACGAATGGCATCGAGGACGTCGCAACGCTGTTCAAAGTCAACTCGTGCTGGCGTCAGACAAGAGATACAGCTTACCGAATATAACTGATGTCCGTCTTCTGGCAATTCGCCTTCGTGTCTCCTCTCGGTGGAGTTCCACCACGACGGTACCCAGCTGGGATCGTAGCGGGCCGCAGTTTGTAGCCGACTGAGAGTAGAAACGGTTGTATTTCGACCCATCTGGCCTTGGTTTTCGACATGAACGGGTCCTTTGCAGGCTTTGGGATCGAGGTGCCTTGCTCTGGGGGCAGCACCATACTGACGGTCGAGAGAGTTCGCAACAACTCACGGATAGTACAGCCACCTCCTTTGAACGAAACCCAGCACCAAACCGGAAATTAATGGGAACAAAGGAGCTAGATGTCGTTATGAAGAAAATGTGACCATCTGGTTGATTCGAGGGAGCTTTGATGGAACGGTAAGATGGACATCTGGGTCACTAATACCGCCAAAAGAATCGAAGCGCGCCCGGCAGAGAGAAGCACAGGGTTTTGAATCGAATATCCTTGGCCTGAAGAAAAAATATCTATATCTGGACAAGTTGAAGCAAATGTAGCGGGCATGCGAATGGTTTGAATGGTTTTGTATTGAACCGGAAGGTCCTTGGTTCTCTGTCGGATGTGTCGGCCGTTCTTGTTGCGGTGTTCAAATTCATAAAATTGCATTCTCGAATTGCGTTCTCGAACCGGCATAGGACTATAATAGTACTACCGCAGTACAACATTCCCCTCCTGAGCGAAAAGGAATCAAGGCTCAGTGCTTAACACAACGGTTAAGAACGAGAAACATACCCTGATCTCCGACGGAAGAGACGCCACACTCTCCTTCATCGACTGAGCAATCTTAATAGACTCAGCCGTGTCGACGAACTCGACAATCTTCTTGACTTTGCTCCCATCCTCGTTCCAATCCAAAAACCACACTATCTCCAAACGAACCGCGTCCTTGCCACGCAGCTTCGTGTGATGCGCGACCCGGGCAACGGACGTGTGCTTCTGCGTGTCAACGGCTGTGAACAGGATCTCGCACGTCGCGTGCTCCATAATAGCCACCTCGGGCTTCATGTGCTGCTCGTAGGCCTCGTTGTTCCAGGAGAAGCTCTCCGGCATGCCAAAGGTGCGGATGAGCGATTCGGGGGCGAGGGAGCGGTTGCAGTCGGGTGCGAGCGTGCGGGAGAGGATGGTGGTGTTCTTTACTCTGATGGCCTCCTCCAAGTCGCCGAAGAAAGCCTTGGTGGAGCTCTCGATGGCTGTATAGAGGACGTCGTTTGCGGACATTGTTTTAGGAGTCGAGTTCGAGAAAGAGACTTCGAGGAAGAGAGTTCGATGGTTAGAGTGCAACGAATCGGAGGAAATCAGCTCCAAAGTCAGCTATATAAGCGCGGAGACAAGGCCGATATGAGGGTAACGGTGACGACGAAACATATCCAAGGGGATCCTCGATGTGGTCGATGCCCGATGCTGTCGGGAGTGGTTGGAGGAAAGAGTCAGCATTCTCAGGCTGATAGCCGATCTCGACCCAAACACAACCACACGCGCCTGATTTCTTATCACCACCACATCCCGCACCCGCTTGCCTGCAGACTCTATGCTTGAATCTAATGCACCCAATCTCAGCTCTCGAGAAAACACTCTGAATGTCTCCACAGACCTTGAGCTGACTTCCGATTTTTCTCCCGACTCGCCAGACTCTTTGTTCGACTCTAATGAGGCATTGCCGTCCACAAAAACGGCACCGGCAATGCTGCATGCTCCACCAATCCCCGGGCTGTTCTTCTTCCCCTCCATCCTCGTTCCCATCGAAGTCGCCGACCAGGTGAAGCGATTCTGCCTTGACACGTACTTCCCGCCGAGCCGCCCTGGGGTGAACCAGATCATGCTCTTCGGCACGGCATCCATACCTCCGATACTTCACTCCCTTCTCTCCACCATGGCTAGTTTGCTCAAGCCCTCTTTACCTCCCACCATTCACGCCCTGTTATTCCCCGATACGCCCACACGAGAGCGACAAGTCATTCTGAACCTTTACCATCCCGGCGAAGGAATCACGCCCCATGTCGACCTCCTTAAACGTTACGACGACGGAATTGTCGGTGTCAGCTTCGGGAGTAGCTGCGCCATGCAATTCGCCCGCGTCGAGCAGGAGGAGTCGCCGAGCTCGAGTCCACTGCAGCTGTTCCTCCCGGAACGAAGCATGATTGTGCTTTCCGGGGAAGCGCGCTATGACTGGACGCATGGCATCGACAAGCGGGCGGTTGACCTGGTATCCGATTCGGAGTCGCAGTGGATTGTTGAGCGCGGTGTGCGGATGAGTGTTACTTTCCGCTGGCTCTTGCCTGGCGCGGAGATAGTTGGAGGCCCATAAGGCGACCAGTCTAGTTTTTTGCAATGAACTACCTATCTAGTCTTATAATTACGGGCTCTTTTCAAAACGTTTGCTCTCAAAGGGGCTTCCATGGTCTCAAACTGTACCTTGGAGTGCTTCAGCGTGATATGCGAGGACCTCACGTACCAGCTCGTCGCAATCGTGCGCCGTGCCTAGAAACAGAGACCTATATCGCGCCAGGCAGCTTGCCTCTCTGAGCTACAAACGGGAGGTCAAACTTGTATTATAGCATGAGAGGTAATTCACGTCGTTGTATATGACAGTGCACAAATACAGCTCCTACAGTTAAGGAAGGTTTTGGGACTGTGTTCTCCGTCAAGTATTCTCGAACTACCCTTCCTTCGAGTGACGTTTCTTCCTGCCTGCATTTGGACTGAGCGGAAGTGCTTCACAACTTCAAGTACCCCACTAGAGTTTTGAAGGGCGGAGGTCGGTAGGTAAAAAGTAGCAGACTTTTTTTACTACTCTACTCAGAGGAGACGACGTAGAGTTAGTCATGCCATTATCAGTAATGTACTCGAGTAAAAATTGAAGAAGTAAGTATAGTATGCAACTTAACAGTCGAATATGCCGCAAGTGAAGCGGCGGAGAAAAATCTCCTTATCAGTTGTGCCGCCCAAGCCCTCGTACCTCCGCGTTGGGGGTAATCCTTTCGGAAAAAGCTCGCCACGCTCTTTGCGAAATAAGTGACCGCTCCATGCTTGCGCAAGATTTGTGCACGCAATTTCTTCGCTGAGATGCAGGCGACAATGTGGTTGAATTCCTCCAGTGATTGGGCCGGCTCAGGGCGCTCGGCCGGATCGGCACCCATCATGCGGTTTGCGACGGGGGAGAAGGTACGGAGCGCGGGGTATTCCTGGTTAAATCCGGGTCGGAGTTGAACAATTCAGACCGAAAAACATACCTTGATCACTTGGCCGGGCCATCGTCAGCCCAAGCTGAAACTTAAAGATGTCAACCTTGAGTGGATTGTACAGAACCGTCAGCGAAAGCTCGGGGATCATCGGGAAGGTCCTCAGTGTTCCTGTCGCCAATGCAGTGTCCCGGCCTTTGGGAAAGCGCTCTGAGAGCCCGAAGTTGATGGTAGTAGGAGACGGGGCCGACGGAGCGGGGGTTTTCCTATTCGAAGATTCCTCTGTTTCCGGTGTGGTACTGTAGTATTTCGTTAAATTCGTAAGGCGGTTTGGGGTGTGACACCATCGTACGAATTGACCCTTTCGTAGCCGGCCCACTTTAGGGAATGTGATCCGCCGGCAACGCTCGGCTAAGCTCGGCTAGCTCGGCTAAGTCCCAAATCCCCTCTATGCCTAAGTGACTTACAAAATTTTTTGTAGATTTTTGGCTGTGTGACGCGTGACCATATGAATTGAACGAAATACTACAGTATTTTGGGTAGCAGAAATGAGATCCTAGGGGGAGTTGTCCATGATGAGGTTTTGAGGGGCGATGTCGCTGAGAGAACCAAAGGCTGATAAGACAAACAAGAGTTACGACGTACAAATGGCAAATATTGTGGTCGTGAAAGAATGCAAGGCCCTGACGACAGGAGATTTGCGTACCTCCAGAAACTGACACATTGCTTCCACAAATTCTGCCCGACAGTGGAATGCGAGGTGATTGAATTGACGACCACACAACATCATGAGTACGTCGAGCTCGTTTGGCAAAAAGATGGATGGAGAACGGGGATCAATCGGTTCTGTGGGTTGGATCTGAAGCGCGAAAGGTACTGGAGCATTTGAACTTGCTCGAGTCCCTTGCCATCCATTTTATCACGACCTTCTTCCTATCCTCGATATGAATAGCATCAAGGGCATCCTGTGTAAAGTCATGTGACGGTACATACTTACACCATGGACGCGGCCAGCACTACTATTTCTTGATACTGTAATATAGAACTTATACCTGTAGTAGACTACCGGCCTATTGTTCCGAGATCACATATTACATAATCGATTACTCTTTTACTTGCTTCCTCTATGTGGATGATAGAAGATTAGGTGCTCAACACCCCCAGACCCGCTGGATAGCTGAGCACCTGTAGAGCTCTCGCAGCACCTTGAGATACGATATCAATGGAGCTCCGGCCTCGGGTGACAAGGCTGTTAGCTGAAGCGTTACAACAGCGGGGAGGGCCTGAGTTGGCGCCTCCTGTCGACCTAGCTGCACCGGACTCGACGTCCGTGTGCGCTTGTCTCCAGCCTGGCGAGGCCTAAAAGACCCGCATCACAATGGAGCCCACCGCGAGGGCTTCACCAGGGCTGGAGAAGGGAGGGTGGGCAGAAGCGCTCAGCTCTATGGAGAGTGAGCTGCTGGCTGTCCCGCCCTAGAGGACGGGGAGGCAATTGAATCTTAGCCATTCCTTCAGCGTGCTAGACACGCTGAAGAATGCCGAAGAAGATCGCTCAGCCCGTCAGGGACGAGGCATCTAGGAAGCGCTCAACCGAAAGGCGAGCACTGAGATGTCTCGAACCCCCCCCCCCCCCTGCGCATCGCGAGACTTGGCACGGCGCTTGTGGAAGATCCGTGGATGGGTCCTGCCGTGGACGAGAGCGTGGCACAGAGTATACCAACTTATACTTCTGTGTCAAACTCGCCGATCGGCTCCGAAAAGCCGATCACGTGGTTGATCCACTATTCATCTTCTCAAAGTCCCGTTCCACCCACTCGGGAGCGCGAGGAGCGGGACCTCGATTTCGCTGCGCCGTGCAGGGCATGGGTGCGCGTGGGATACCTTGCGGAGCTATACAGATGGGGAGAATGGATACCAAGGAGACTTAGCCGACGTCTCAGGGACGGGAGGAGTGAGCACATATATTGCCGCTCCTCTATCCCTCCTCTAGTCGCTCCCTCCCTCCGGAATGTCGCAAAGTCGCAAAACCTCTAGGGGACCCTTCGACCTAGTATTCGATCACCAAAACCCAAACCCTGTCATCGACCGAGCCGCATCGACTCGACAAGCGGGTCGATTGGAGAGAACGTCGACAGGAGGGGCCCCTTCCACTCCCTCCTCTACCTCCAGCTTCTCTCCTCGTCGTGCTGCTGCGGGGAACTCGAAAGGACCTGTGGACAAGTCCAAGAACCACAGTTTATCCCCCGCTAAACCCGTGCCTCCTCGAGCAGCTATGCTAGGACCTATAACCGCGCACGTAGGACTCCTAAACTCCCCCGCGATGCCGGCCGCCAAAGACCTCAAGACTCCCGCACCCAAGACGACTCCCTTCAGAGGTGCCGCTCCGCGAATGCCTTCGCATATGACCGAAGAAGGGAGACGAGGACCACCCTCCGCTGGAGGGTTGCAAATGGGAGCTGGAGGATTGTCTGAGCGGCTTCCGCCTAAAGCAGCGCCAACATAATTCCTCCGGCTCCGGTGAGTGGAAACACTGCTCTCCCCGAGATGAGCGCGCTCAACTTGCCGGTACCCTCCCCGAAGCTGCACCCTCCTATGTTGTCGACCGAACCATCAGAGGAGTCTGATCTGGGCCCAACCAGTACTGGGAATGGGACGGAGATGGATGGGGGCGAGGAAGGCGAGAGCATTACCGCCGCCCTCAAGTCGAAATCCTCCTCCGAGATCAGGGTCTTTAGTGGACTGGGACAATCAATTGAGGTTTATCGGGAGCCATTAATGGTGTCGGTAGCCCGCTATCATGAGCCGTACTACCCTGAGGATCCCGAACAGGATGATCCTCTGACGGAATTCGGTGCTGTGAGAGGGGAGATCCTGAGCATGGACCCCTCCAAAACGGTTGCCCTTCGAGATGCCTTGGTCCGCTATGACAAGCCTCATCGCCAGTTCGAATGGGACTTCTTGGGGCAGCTCATCCAGGAAGTAGTGCAACTGGATGCGGAGACCGTCCCTTGCTTCGGCTTCACCGACCCCACTCTGTCGAAACAGTTCTTCTGCCTGGGTCTGGAACCTCTCAGTCACACCGCGCACGCCGTAGTTGCGGTCCAGCAAATCCTGGAGGCTTTGATGATTTTCCTGGGAAAAGACCCTCATATGAGCTTCTCATCAGACCCTGACTTTGGTCTACTGTGTCTACTGGAACGCAGCGCGCTTGAAGTTGAGCTAAGGTTCACGCTTTTCGTGCTTGCAGCGGCGCCTATTCAACGGAAACAAGCACATCCTCACCTATTTCCAGCGGATCCGACATACACTCACAACCGAGGATTGGAGCGACATCGTCAGTTCTGCTGACTCGACGTTGCCCGAAGTGCGACGCGAATTGGGACGCAGCATCTGACACATGAGATGTATAAGCTGCTATTGCGACCCGACTATGCACTGAGGACGGCGATGATAGACGACGCTGCTCGAATCAGTATGATCCGAAGGCTAGGGGAGGAACCGTGGGAACGCTACTACCGACGTCGTAACTCTATACCGACCCTCAAGGAAGGTCCCGCGAAGGAACCATCCTGTAGGAGTGAGCACATCTCAGAATGCGGCTCCGCCTGCAGAATCGGTGCCTTTGGGAGTGCATTTTGTCTCCCCTCCACCTCCCTCGGTATCTCTATCGGCCGTCCATCGTCTCCCTGGACAGGGCTTCATCCCGGACACCCGTTCAGCGCCTCTATCATTGGGGGGCCATCGGTGATGCGAGTCCCCGTTCACTCTTCCCAGGAACAAGGGAACTGGACGAGCTACCAATTTCAACGCTCTGGGGGGCAGGACGGCACGGGAAGTAATAAGGAGAGTCCGGCGAACGGTCCTCCCTCAGGGAAATATCCCTCCGGGCTGGATAAGTCAATCGAGAAGAGATCCTACCGGAGGAAAGGGGGCGGAGGCGGATCTGGCGGTGATGGCTCAGGAGGAGGAGGCGGAGGATGGGGCAGGTGGAGGTGGAGGCAGCGGAGGCGGAGGTGGAGGAGGAGGAGGGAGAGGGATCTAGCTGCTCCAGGGCAAGACCCTGTGAGCGCTGCGCAGTGGCAGCTCAATAGCAAGCTCAACATATCGGTGGTGCCTTCTGGAATGGGAAAGGGGAAACCATCATCCTCTATGTCATTACCATGTCCTCTCTAGCCATGCTCAGCCCGCTCCTGGAACGTCAACTAGGGCAGATGGCTCCTTCGCGTTTTCACTGATCGCGCTTTGAAATGGTGGACGTTGTTGCCTGGACCCCCCGCCAGGAGTTCAGCCAGGATTGGCCACATCTCCTCGACAACCTGCGTCGCACCTACCTCACGGATCAATGGGTGCGAGACCGCAACAAGGAGTTCGAGGAGATGAAGTTCAGGCAGCGAGGACATGAATCGGAGGACCCGTGGATTTCTTCCAGCGACGGGCCCAGTACCACAGCTTCATATTTTCGGACGGAGACAATGGTCCTACTGCGGTGTCGCGCCTCATCCGTACCCAGCCGGCCGATTGGAACAAGGAGATCAACGAGCGTCTGTGCCCCACTATCGACTCTCTAATGGCAGTTAGCCCAGCATAGTCAAGCGGCGCTGATGTCTATATGGCTCTTGTCGACCAAAGTGGACCAGCTCCTATCGAAGTCGAGCGCGCCTAGCGCTGCTCCTCGTGCCCGGTTCCACCCCAGGGCTCACACAGCCGAAGTAGGGGTGGAAGAGGAGGAGGAGCCTGAGGGAAGAGAGGAGGAGGACAAGACGGCTCTGGCAGTCGATCGGCGCCGGGCGCTGCGGACAGGGAGTTCTCGTGAGGCAGGTCCCTCGCGCCCGGACTGGCTGGGAGGCAAGACGATCAACGGCTACACCTTCGCCCGAGACAACTCCAAGTTAGCGCGACCTCCCAATGGCAAGTGTTATATTTGCACTAGCCCGAAACATGTAGCGCGCGACTGCTCGCACTACGGGAAGTGGGTGGTGCTAAAGCAGGCGATGCTTATCCATGTCGACATAGACCCGGCTGAGGAGGAGAAGGAAAGGCTGGAATACCTAGCTATGCTCGTGGAATCGAAAGTCCCGTCTTCCGCTTACTCGAGTGACGATTCCGGAAGTTCTGAAGTCTCCAAGAATGTATTTCGTTGTTGATGCGCTAGACTGCGAAGCTAAAGCAGCTCACATCGAGTACCGGGGTTTCAATCGGAATCGTCGGCGCCATGCTGCTTTCGTGAAGGGAAAGTCGAGCAAGGACAAAGGGAAAGCGGTGAAAAGCGATGAACCTGCTCTCCTGCCTCGACGGATCCTCCGCAAGGTTGCTCATGTAGCAGAGCTACCCTCAAGCCAAGACGACGAGGGATTGACCATCTACGAAGCTCGCAAAGCGCGGCAACTCCTGGACGGACTAGGATCTTTGGGAGCGAGAGCTCTCCATGTCAAAGTCCGCGTTGGGTCTCTAGCGAATGAGGAGGTCAAGGCTCGTCTGGACTCCGGAGCGGATATCACTTTAATGTCGGAGGAGTTCTGGATGGCTCTCGTGGGCTGCGTAAACCGCAGGGAGGGAATCCGCATGTCTCTCTATCACCTCACCTGGGCAGGCTAAAGTCCTGGGATACCGTCAAATGCTCCATCTACATGGTCAACACGGAGGGAGAAGTTATCCGCTTCGAACCTGGAGGCTTACATCGTTCGCAACATGAAGGTCTCCCTTCTACTGGGAGAGGACTTCCAATCCGCATACGAGCTCGGAATCAAGCGCTCCGCGACCGGGCACTGCGAAGTGCAAGTAGGACAATCGAGGCCATGTCATAGCAGCCTCGTCAGTGCATTCTGTTCGACTTGGGCTTTGAAATACGGCAAGCAAGCATGGCTAAGTCCATGAAGCGCCTACTGCCCGGAGTCTGGAGGAAGACGTACCAGAGATCCAAGGCTCGCAAAATGTGCGAAGAGAAACTGGAAGCCCCCCCCCCCCCCCGTGCTCGCCGCTGGAGACAGTCCCATAGCCGCTGGGACAGTCCATAACTTCTCAGCATAGGTCCATTCGAAGGAAAGAAGGAATGGCTCGTGGAAAAAGTGGTTATTGCTACCGAAGACGAGAGCGTAATGGCAGCCCCCTCTACCTTCATAAACTCCGATCCCCTTTCCTGCTGATCGCCAACCCGAGTACTCGCCCTTGGTACATTCGTGCTGGTGACATAGTAGGCCAACTACAGGACCCAGCCGACTACGTGGATACTCCTAAAAATGAGGAGGAGAGGGAGAAGTTCGCGGCATCGGCGGAGGCGTTAGCGCGCGTAATCAAGGAAACGCAGCGCGCGCAGGATCCAGAGAGCTTGCCCAAGGAAAGGCCGGGAGTGGACGACCAGCTAAACGACGACGAGGATTAGGGCCCGAAGACGACTGCGTTACCCGGCGACTTCGTAGGAGTGCGGGAAGGGGAGGACATTGCGCAGATGGTGAATATGGGATCCGATGTACCAGACCACATCCGCCCGAGACTGGACGACGTTTTGCGCCATAATGCGGCTGCATTCAGAGTCGGCGGGCGACTGGGACATGTGACGGATAAGGCTCCGATTCCGTTGAAGCCGGGGACACAACCTATATCGGTTCCCATGTATGCCGCTTCTCCTCTAAAACGGGAGGCGATCGACAAACAAATGGACCTCTGGTTTGAGCTGCGACGTAATCGAGCCCTCCGTCAGTCCTTGGGGGGCTCCGTGTGTGGTGGTATTCCGCAATGGGAAACCTCGACTCGCGGTCGATTATCGCAAGCTCAATGTGGAGACGGTGGCCGACGAATTCCCCATACCAAGGCAATCAATCGGACATCATACAAGCCTTGTCTGGAGCTCAAGTTCTATCCTCTTTTGACGCTTTAGCTGGCTTTAATCAGGTCGAGATGGAAGAGGAGGCTCGGGAAAAGACAGGCCTTCAGATCCCATCGGGGGCTATGGCAGTTCAAGTGCATGCCATTCGGGTTGAGGAACGGACCCTCTATCTTCCAACGGATTATGCAAGGGGTGCTTGCACCCTACCTCTGGATATTCACGCTGGTGTACATCGACGACATCATAGTCTTCTCAAAGACCTGGGAAGAGCATCTAGTGCATCTTGACAAGGTCCTGAGCATGATAACCGCTGCTGGGATCACGTTGGAGCCGAAGAAATGCTTTGTAGGTTACTCCTCGATACTCCTCCTGGGGCAGAAAGTATTGAGGCTGGGGTTATCAACTCACAAGGAGAAGGTGGCAGCGATACAGGAATTGGCGAGACCAACGTCTGTGCTGGAGCTGCAGAAATTTCTGGGGATGATCAACTACTTCTCCACTTACATTCCATATTACCCATTCATCGCGAAAGCCCTTGTTCTCCCTGCTGGCAAAAGGATCCAAATGGGAATAGAGAGCGGAGCATGAAATTGCATTCTTGCAGGCCAAGGACGCTCTGTCGGCTGCGCCGATACTTGGACATCCAATCCAAGGGACCCCCTACAGGCTGTACACGAACACCTCCGACTACGCGATAGGAACTAGTTTGCAACAAGTTCAACCTATCAGGGTAGCCGACTTGAAGGGCACGGTGGCGTACAATAGGTTACAAACCGCTTGGGATGCGAAGGCGCCGGTGCCTAAGCTGTTTACAACGCTGACGAAGGAGGTGGAGGAGATTGGGAAGGAAGATGTGTGGGGTGTTACGCTGGACGAAACGGTGGTACACGTCGAGTGCGTAATCGCCTGCTGGAGCAGGAGTTTGAAATCCGCTGAGCGGAACTACAGCGTGATGGAAAGGGAAGCTCTGGGAGCGAAGGAAGCGCTGGTGCGCTTCCAGCCATTCATAGAGGGAGAGCAGGTCATTCTGGTAACGGACCATGCGGCCTTGCAATGGGCAAGGGTGTACGAAAACGCGAACAGAAGACTCGCGGCATGGGGGGCGGTATTCGCGGTGTATCCTGGACTTAAGATCATTCATAGGCCGGGGCGGGTACACTTGAACGTGGACCCGCTTTCAAGACTTCCGCGGGTGCCGCCGCACGAGTCTCCTGTTCAAGACGATCGTGGGACGATTGTACCGGATGAGGAAAGGCGAGAGGGAAGCGCAGAGGATGGAAGACCGAGGGGCTTTTGCGCCAGCCAAGAAGGCCGCATTTGCTATTTGGTGGTGGGAGGACACAGTGGATAAATATGCACCTGCCGTGCAGATGAGACACCAGAAGGCCTAGGAGGCAATGGAAGGAGACGAAGGGATGCCGGAGCGCGATGAAGTCGCAGCACCGGACCGGGAAGGGATGATGAAGGCAAGAGAGGAGGTTAATGAGCGCGATGACGCCGCAGCTCTGGACAACCTCTTCCCTTTCAAACAGGCCGATCGCTGGACCTATCCCGCTGGAGCGCGGCCGGACAAAGATGAGGAGGACTGGAACAAGCGCTCTCACTTGTTGGTATCGGTGTCTCAAGAAGTGAAGGACGAATTTATCCTGGGATACCAGGAGGATCCGTACTTCAACGACCGATATACTGAGGAGGCGACCAGCCCGAGAGGGTGCTCACGCCATCTCACTTCCAGAAAGGTCGCGACGGTCTTCTCTACTTTGTGGATGCGGACTGGAAGAACCGGCTATGCGTCCCTGCGCTCGAAGATACAATTCATACTTCGATGGATTCACGAATCCCCTCATGAAAGCGCCCACGCCAGGCCCTTCAAATTCCTTAACCGCCTGCTGGGAACTGTTCTTCTGGACGACACTCACGAAAGACGCTGATGAATTCGCGTCGACCTGCGACGTATGCCAGAAGATCAAGGTGGATCATCAACAAAAGATGGGCAGGATTGAGGCCAGCGCACATTCCCCCTCAGCCCTGTTCACCACGGTGTCCTTAGACCTCATCACAGGGCTTGCCTCCCTCGGGGAAGGAGAAAGTTTACAGCAATCCTAGCCATTGTGGACAAGCTGACTCGGTTTGCCGGTTATGATCCCCACCCACACCACTTGACGCAAGAAGGATTTGCTGTGTTCTTCGTGGAGAGGGTGGTGAACGTCTTCGGTATGCCAGGAGCGCATCATATCGGACCGCGACAAGAGATGGTCCACGGCCTTTAGGCGATCGGTTACGCTGCAGTACGGAAGCGTGCTGGCCTTGTCTTCCGCTCATCACCCTCAAACGGATGGTCAAACCGAAATCCTCAACGCCACGATAGAACAGATGTTGCGCACTTATGTCGCTGCAGATCGTTCCTCGTGGGCCAAGTGGCTGGGGGAGATAGTGTTCGCCTACAATTCCAATGTCCATGGCTCTACTGGTTACAGCCCCAACTTTTTGCTATTCGGCTACCACCCTAGAGGCACCGCTGGAATCATGAACCCAGGAGGGGATCCAGTAGCTCGCCCTTTTCTGCCCAGTCAGAAGGGTGAGGACTTCATAGAGGCCCTGGAGAGTCACCGAAAGGCTGCGCGAGACGCAGTGGTGTTGGCACAGGAGAGACAGGCTCGCGCTTATAACAAAAGCAGGTGTCCTGTGGAGAGCATCGAGGAAGGGGATTACGTGCTGGTCAACCCCCACTCGCTGGAAACTAGTCGACGTGCAGGGCACGGGGCGCAAACTAGTGCAGCGCACCATAGGGCCTTTTGAGGTCATGGAGAAGATTAATCCGGTGGTGTATCAATTGCGATTACCGGACACCTACTCCATGCACCTGGTCTTCAACTTGGAACATTTGCGAAAGTACCATGTCTCCAGGGAGGAGCTCGGGGAAAGGACGACACTACCCGATACGCGGGAGTACTTGAAAGCGTCAGAGGAGTATGTGGTAGAAGCCATCATTGGGCACGCGGTGCGTCCTAGGAAGTATGGAAATCAGAGGATGTTCCGTATTCGCTGGAAAGGATATGGGCCGGCGGATGATACCTGGGTCTCCGAGAGAGATTTACGCAACGCGCCGGCGCTGAAGCGCGAATATTTGCGGCTTCATCAATTGACTTGAAAAACGGACGATCGAGTCGGCCGACGAAGCCCGAAGCCGCATAGTTTCGACGAGGATCCGTGCGTGGGAACGGAAGCACGTGTTAGATACCGTGGCAACTTCGTCTCTTTCTTCCTACTCTCACTTGCCACTGAAGTGAACGTCCGCTGCTCCGAACCTGTGAGCGCGAAACGGTCACCTAAGCGGTCTTCCCTCTTCCCCTTGTCATAACCACCATGCCCGCTTCGAACCGCAAACCACAGTATGGCCACTCCTGCATTTCTTGTGCAGCGGGGTATCTGGAGGTCCCCAACATCAATTCGTCCATGGGTTTCGACCTCAAGCAGTTCCCCAAGCTCTCGGCCAGGATTGTCAAGATAGGAGATCGAGTCTTTGAGCTCTGGTCGCCGAATTCGACGCAGCTCCCCTTCCTCCCGGGTGAGCGCGTCCCCGAACCAGTGACCAAGGCCGTGCTAAACATCTCGCAATGATGTTACGATGGGCACTCGGGCAAGCACGACTGCGTGTACTGTCCCCAGTACTTCTTGGAGACCACGTCGCACTGGCCATTCATCAGGCGCGGTCTCAGCGGTTCCCTCGCGCGATCTAGCGTACCCGGCCTTCAAGCCCTTAATTGAAGGCTGGAACCCCTCCCCTCTCAACGCCACCGAAGGAGTATGGGAAACCTCTTTCATTCAAAGTTTGCGGTCGGTCATGCTCATGTTGGAAATGCGTACGCACTCCCTCCAATCCAGGTTCCGTGCTGGATCTACCACCTGGGCGAGACGACCGGCCTACTGCACGAAGCGCGCTTCCAATCGCTGCTAGGTGTTTGTAGGTGGGATGATGCGGTGGACCTGGGGGTGGCATTCCAAAGGGGCTTGCGGGAGATGGAAGCCTGGGTGGAGATGGTGAAAATGCAGCGAGAGTATCCCCTGGTGGACGTATGGGATCTTCTGGAAGCTACTCTGCCCGTCGCCAACGACGATCCGAAATAGGCGTATGGGTCAACGGGATGAAGGAGGTGGGGGTACTGCTGTTCATGCAGCAGAAAGTACTCTGCTTCATAGTGCATGAGTTTCCCCCGGAGACTATGGTCCCCCTCTCGGCTGCACCAAACCCTCCGATGTTCACAACTTTGTCGAAGGAACGGACATCGTGTACCTCGTGCGACTCAACGAGTACCAGCTGCTGGCGGAAGAGCAGGGACGACTGGACTCGCTTTTCCGACGAGAGGATGGTCGGGGGGAACATGTAGCGACCCATCCCAGGGATGAGGCCCGTTCATCTTCAATCTACATAAACACCTTAGCACCTTGGACGCCTCGTCCTCGAAGGCAATTCGCGAGGATGACAGCTGGAGGGAGGGGCGCGCGTACGGCTTCAGGAGCGCTTGTTTCAGCAGCAGCACCTGTAGAGTCGAGCGAGGAGGACTCCGATGAGACTGGTTCTGAGGATGATGAGTCGGCCTCGAGTTCATTGGCCCTGCCGCCCCCGGTCTACGTACTACTGGCACCAGCCGCCTTGAACGATCGTCTGGCGGCGCCCATGGTAGAACGGAGGGTCATCGCCATCGATCGAGTACCCTGGATCTCCCCCCCGGCCATTCCTTCCAACTGGGTCGGGAAATGGGAAAAGTGGGAGTTGCAGGAGCTTCAAGAGGATCGCGCTTGGATTTTCAAAGGCAAGAAGGCTCAACTGGAATCGAAGTGCTGGTACGACCGCGCACTCGGTAGGCGTCTGTACTTTGGTCGGTTCGACCCGCCCCCTGGCCTTCTGGACTGGGAACTCTTCGGATCTCCCATTCTGTGGTACCCTTTCTTCGTTGATGGAGGTAACCACTGCATTCCGAAGAAGCCATCGCACTGGATGTATCCTTCACAGGAGGAGGCAAATAAATACAGGGGAAAGCGAGCGGAGGCGCCTCATTACTTACGGCTGCCCCCTCGTTGACGAAAACAGCGGTTCCACGAATGCGGGGAAGATCAAAGTGTTGGACGAGGGAGACATGGAGGGTGTATACTCCTCCAACAAGGAGAACGGCATGGAGGTAGATAGGGTAGAACCAGAAAACCCGGCGTCGAACGTCGTCACCATATCTGACGTCAACGAGGGCATCTCGGCCCAAAACCTTCTGGATGATGACCGCAGATGTGTTCTCCAACAGCAACACCCGCCCTCTCGCGATTACTTCGAGCCCGAGGTCTCATCTGGGTTCCTTTCGCCAACGTCACGACCAGACGAAGGGGGTTTTTGGAGCATTGGGGGCAGTCTGGAGGAATTTGCGTGTGGAGTTTCAACCAAATGGGGAGTTCGACGAGGCAGCCCTGTACACAACGGACGTGTGGCTACGAGAGGAGGAGCAGGATGATGACTCGCCCGCTCCTCCATATACTCCAGCTCCGCCGCGCCTGCTGTAACGCGCCCGTCCGCACAGAGGCCTTTTCCAGTCTTGAGCGCGGAACCCGCTGCTCAGAATTGGGGAGGTACCTTGGACGTGGAATGGAACGCCAGAACGCCGCCCACCTCTATGGGGAGGTTTCCCGTACGGGAGGAGGAAAGTGCTGTAATAGGCACGGCACCCGTTATCACAACGGAAACTTTGACTGAAGACTCGACGGAGTCGCTCATCCACCCATCAGTGCGAGCACCTGGACTACTGGCGCCGGCTCCCGTGGAGCGGAACGCTGTCGTCCCTGGACCCTCCGCGACGACTCCATCCTCAAGTTCGTCATCGGCATCGTCAACAGCGGGCTTCGCGCCAGGAGCAGCGTCTTCAGGCAGACTTTCCCCTGTCCGAACCCAAAGCCATGAGGGACAAAGGGAAGGGTTCGAGGAAGCCGTCGTTGGAGGAACACTTGTCGGGGCCATCCTCCTCTCGCTCCCCGATTCCAATACCTCTGGCGCAGAGACTGACGAACCCGCCATCCTCCCTGGCTGATCGACTGGGCGGCATGGAAACGTTACTGTTGGCCACTCGTTTGGAGCCGCTTCCACTGGCTGCTCGTCTGGCACCCGCCCCTCCCTGGAACGCAGGAGGGTCTGCACCATGGGCACCCTGGCCGCCCGCGGCGCCCTCCGCCACAACCCTGGACTCCCTGGCCACCCTTGCTGCCCCCGCCGCAACCATGGGCTCTATGGCTGCCCATGCCGCCCCCCCCGCAAACCCTCGCGCCGTATCCGCATCATCAGCAAGCGCCCTGGAATCCCGCAACCCGCTCCGCAGCCACGACCGTCTTTGGCTGACTACCTCGCCACTCGCCCGGATCCTGCACCCCCCCAATCAGGAATTTCAGAACCTGATTGACAGGGACCCCCCAAATCACGACGGCCGTACTTCGGCGGCCACGGGTTTACCAGGAGTGAAAAGGGTCCGACGGGGCAACAGAGCGGGATGGCTGCAGAGGGAGCTGGCGGCTATGCGCACAGAAATTGACGCCCAGATGGAGGCAGAGTCGGCGGGCACGGTGGCGGCGCCCAGTCTACAAGGACCCGTCTTGTTTGTGCCATCCATGGCTGCATCAAGTTCGGCCATCCCAGCGCCTGCTGATCAGACCGAGGAGGAGACGGAGAAGCCCTCTCCAGTTCAGGAGGAGGATGATGAAATGCTCGACGCTCCTCCGCCGTTGGACAGCTTGGGGTGACGACGACTCGGGGATGGGGCCATACACGGGGGTGATACATGTTGTGGGGTCGAGACCGCGGGGCTAGAGCTCCGCCTTCATTTGAAGTGTATAGGAATCAAGGGCGTCGTAGAATCGGCAGACAACACAGTAACGCTACCTGCGTGGGGGGCTCTGTGACGGTACATACTTACACCATGGACGCGGCCAGCACTACTATTTCTTGATACTGTAATATAGAACTTATACCTGTAGTAGACTACCGGCCTATTGTTCCGAGATCCACGTATTATATAATCGATTACTCTTTTACTTGCTTCCTCTATGTGGACGATAGAAGATTAGGTGCTCAAACACCCCCGGGACCCGCTGGATAGCTGAGCACCTGTAGAACTGCTCTCGCAGTACCTCGAGATACGATATCAATGGAGCTCCGGCCTCGGGTGACAAGGCCGTTAGCTGAAGCATTACAAACAGCGGGGAGGGCCTGAGTCGGCGCCTCCTGTCGACCTAGCTGCACCGGACTCGACGTCCGTGTGCGCTTGTCTCCAGCCTGGCGAGGCCTAAAAGACCCGCATCACAAGTCAACTAGTGCCGGTAGCGTACAGAAGATGCAGCTTGCCCTGTGAATTTGATGTCTGTCAGTGTCTCAAGTCTGTCTTCTCCTTTTTACTTGAATCCCCAAAGTCCACCAAGATGGCACCCAGTTGGGATCGTAGCGGGGGCGCAGTTGGTAGCCAACAGAGAGAAGAAATGGCTGGATTTGACCCATCTTGCCTCGTTCTCGGAGACGAAAAGTTATTGTTTTGGGGTCTCTGGGCTCGAGCTGCCTTGGTCCAGCCCGGGAGTCGGTGTCATGAGTGTCTCACCAAGGGTCCGACCCGGCCCACCTCCTGTCTGGTGGCTCCAATTGCTTTTCCAGGGGAAGAGAGCTTTACAAGAGCAAGGTCCTAGTCCTTGCAATGAATATTCCACTGCGCCTGGATCCAACAGCACTAGCTTCGGCCGGATTGTTGTTTCTTCTGATTTACTTGTGTCCTCCTACCTGGGGTTTCTCCTGTGTTTCTGCTCCAAGGACTTGTGCGGAATTTGAGTTACTCACCCAACTAATGCTGCAGTCGCAAAAAGCAGCATGGTTGCAAACAAGGTCTGTTCGGCCCAACAGCAGTCTTCTGATAGCTGATTCTCAACCAATCTCAACACAACCACATGCATCTGACCTTTACCTCCACATTGACCAACGGTTCCCAAAGCACACAGAACTCTCCAATATCAGGATCATACTTTCA